>JAWLRI010000607.1:2375024-2391766 GCA_034781795.1 Crypturellus tataupa
AAAGAAAGAAAGAAAGAAAGAAGGAAAGAAAGATAGAAAGAAAGAAAAACAAGAAAACAAGAAAAAATACAAATCTGTGCCAGGCTGGATCAGAAAATCTTCAGAGCCATGAATGAGGAGGGGGAAAAAAAAAAGAAAAAAAAGGACTTAGCTAGGAAACGCTTTCTCCTTAAAATTTCATGCATCAATCATTTGCTCAAAAGAAATGGGTAAAAACAGTCATTTCTGTGAATAACTATAGAGGAAGTTAGCTTGATTCTCTTCTACCACACACTATGCATAGTCATTTATACCTGCATAAAATGTGTCCAAATCTGTGCACGGCATCAAGAATGTAAGATCTCCGCTCATGTTAACCACAGTGTTTTCTACGTGCTTTCAACAAAAAGTGAGGCAAGAACTAACCAGTGTTTTGCCATGAAAGCTTCACTTCCAGTAGCCAAATGTCATGCAAACATGCTTTATTTCACTGAAATGACAGCTGCATTAATTTTTACTGTGACATTTCTGAAAATCTTTTTGTTGTAAATGAAAACAGCCAAGTGTACAGGCAGCTACTGATACAGGCCAATCTATCTAAATGGCTTGATGTTTTCCACAGTACCTTTGCGTCCTCTCTAATCAACCATCTTTTCATCTTGGCTGTCTCTGAGGCTGGAGCTTAGCTGGCATTTTCCTGAGGGGGAAAAATTAGGATGAGCTGTGCCCAGCTGAAGCATCTCCCTCCAGTAGCTCGTTGTTCTATTGGACCATGGATCACAAGACCTGGTCAAGACGTTTGCTGGTAAAAATGAGATGTTCTCTGAAGGCCTCCCTGGGAGGATGCCTAGAAAAATTTGACCACAGTATGTTTCCAAACAAATGAAAAACAAAGTCTTTTTCTGCAGAATTCAACTGATTTATGAATACATCTGTGAATTTTTAACGTCATTAGAGATTTCAGATGAGAGAAGTCATTCAGTAAATCATGATAACAAAATGATTCAAATGGCAACACTCTGGCTCAAAAAATTTTTTTTTTTTGATGATATTAGAAGGCTTAAATTTTTGTCTTTCACCTCTGCTATCATTATATTTTATTCACCAAAAGCAAAATACAGTCTGTTTGGATGACGTCTAAACTGTAATATTTAAAAACAGCAAGACACTTCTCTGTCAGAACTCCTATAATAAAATATATTATCTGTCTCCTTCAGCACAACAGAGAAGCCAGCGTAAAGCTCCTGCAAGAATTAATTTTCTAGGCTGGCTGGCAACTTTGAGCTGACTGCCTCTTTGAGAAAATATTCTCTTTCTTTAGCATCCTAATGCCCACCACCAGGTAGCCCAGGCACAGCCCAGTAGGAAATACTGCTCCACCTCCCCCATCTCCCCACTGCTCCACCAACCCCATCAATTAGCAAAATTCTGTCAATAGTAAAAAAAAAAAAAAAATACAAAAGTGCACAACAGAATGACATCAAACTCTATGAAAGCTTGTGTCTCGGTCTGCAGTTTGCTCCTACTTCCAGTGAGGGATGTTGCATGTTCCACCTGGTACCACATGAAAGCCAGGGAGATCAAAATGTTCCCTCTAGCAGGGAGCAGAACTGACAAAAACCTCTCCGTCCCAAGTTCTTCCCAACCATCACACATGGCTTATGTAGGACATAGATGGCACGTGGGTCTTGTGAGCAGTGATGGATCGTATTTCTGAAGTAGCATGCAAAGGGTAAGGGCTTGCCGTGTCAAAGTCTCCATGGCTACTTTTTACTGAGGTTGTTTTGTTCCCCGCTGGTTTCTCCAAGGAAACCTGGCTGCTATCATCACTGCCTACTTGCTTGCCTGGCATCTACCGCCTCCCCACTAGCAACTCTGAACCTGCCAGCCAATTTCTACCAAACTCTTAAGCAGGAATTTCAGAGATACCCAGTCACCACAAGTTTCAAGATAATCAGGGAGTGCGTTTTGTCAGTTTGTGCTTGCTCGCTCACTCCTCTTGCAGTCTTTCTTTCTCACTTTCTTGCACTTGCAATTAGTAAAACAGTCAGTCAACATGCTTAATAGGACAAGTCAGCAAATGCAGATACCTGTAAATTAAGTGTCAGCCTTCCTGTTGATTTACAGGCAGGAGACTCGTAGCTGGGGATAATGCGATTTAAATCAGGAAGGGGCGCAGCAGGACCACTCGGCAGCAAAAAGCAGCAGTCCAGAAAGAACAAGCAAAGACTGAACGGGGCGATACCACATTAACCTATTGCATCTCCTGTGGGAGCTATGCGCGCTGCAACACATCCATATTCACACAACAGGGAGCTGCTATTGTGTGGGGATTTGGGGCACTTTTGCAGGAATAACAGCAGTGACCTGTGATGGACGGGGGTAGATCCTGCTTCCCATGCCCGAGTATGTAGAAAAAGACTGCCAGCCACTGTGCCCCCATGGGTGTATAACACAATCAGCATGTATTTTTGTGATAAAGGTAGCCTTTCTTTTTCATATAAACTCTTCTTCAGTTAAGCCGTATCGAAAAGACACTGGACCTGACTGTTGAAAACAAATATTCCACTGCACACCAAGAAACCTCCAGTGATGCTGAGTACTGATTTTGAGTAACCCATACAGTAGTGGACACTGAGTAATTCTCCTTGTAGTTTAATTAAAATTCTTGAAAGTATTTATATAGAAAGTGTACTCCAAAACACTTTGCAGAATTACTTCCTCTTTTCTTCTACACATGTTTACTATTCTCTCTACCTTGGCATCTCAGTTCCTTACAAATCCAAAAACGCTGTAAGGAATCTTTGAGCTGGTGAGATTGTTTTGGTATTTCATTTCATTCATGACTGTACTGGAGGCAGAAGCACGTATTGCTTTATAGGCCTCCCAGTTTCCCCTTGGAGGAGGTAAACATTGGCTCCTTGCACAAAAGTTAGGAATTGCTTGCACCACACACACTGGCATCCCCTCTAAACATGCATTTCTTATGTTACATGACAACTGCATAAGAAGGATGGACAGGCTACGATGAGACAAAGAAATCCAGTCCACAAGAACAGGAAGTCTCCAGTACAATTCAAAGACTGGTGGAAATTCTGATCCTACAGTATTCAGTGGCTCTAAAAATATCCTTCACTCAGTGAAACTGCAGAGCTTCCTTTCTCTCAGATTAAAGAAAAGGTTTTGAGTTGCTCAGGTAAAAAGAACTATAGCGATGCCTTCCCAATCAGAGATAAGTATCAGTCGCTTCTATCTCCTTCATTGTCAGCTAAGTAATGACTCATTTTCCACATTGTTCTCACTATGGGGAGGACAACAGGAGAGTAAACCTTATCCACAGGCTCCCCTTACACAACTCAATCAGAGGCAGACACTGTGAAACACAGCTAGTGCATTCACAAATTAAAAGCAGAGAAGGGGGCAGCAATGACAAGTTCCCAGTGGGTGTGGGAACTATTCACCGCTTTGAAAAGGTAGGCAGCACCTCTGCTGGTCAGTTTGGTGCCTGAAGAATAGTTCTTTAAAGGAGGCCGATTTTCCTCTTTATTTGTAAATGGTAATCCACAACTTCTCCCAAGTTGGGGAGAATAGCCTCTTCCTGCAACCAGCTCTCCACAATAGCCAGAAAAGCAAAAGCACAATGAATAGCAAAGTTCTCACTCGACATAACACTGCTCTCTCAAGATAACCAGGTTAGGTCACTCTCGCCTAGCAAGCTGCTTGGCCCCTCAACTCCTTTTCAGCTCGCAGCAAGAAACAACGTATCTTCTGTGCCGGGTTAAGAGGGACACCATGTGGGCCTTCATGCACGGAGAACTCAAGAGAAGACATTTGTTGGACACTTCTATCAAGAAAGATGTTTCACAGAGGTGTGCTACTGGTGAAACAGACGCCCAGAAGTGCATAGGAGCAGCTCCTCTGGGTCTTGAACGAGAGAGGAGGTTTATGTGGAAATTCAAGGGTTATAGATCAAGGCAAAGTTTCTCTCCTGATAAGGTGCCTACCTAGCTCTGTGTGCCTGTGGTCCCTCTCATTCTGCTTCAGCTCCTTGTCCAGGGCACTGTGCTCTGAGAAGGGGCTCCTCCGAACCATCAAGGGAAGAGCCCTTGCAGATATTCCTGAACATGGCACATTTTGCATTGGAGATCTGGTGTGATGCCATGTAACCTGCTAAACTGCAGTCATCATTTTCAGGTTTCCCACTCTTTTACTTCATTTCAACTCCCTACACAAGAACTCAGTATTACATAGATTTAAATCACTTTGTATGTATGCTGCTGGGATTCTGCTGTCATATTGCACCATTCGCTCTGCTTGTAACACATACCCTACATAAAGTGAATCTGTGATCTGTTTCAGAGATTCACAGAGCATTGACCACACTGCTGAATCCTGTCCTGCAAAAGTATGAAGGTTTAAAACTGTGTCTGCTAGCTCTTGCTTATGCTGCTAAAAATCTGTTTTTCTCTTGCACAATAAACCATTTAAAAAAAGCATCATCATTATTGAGCCACTGCATAACTATATTTTATATACCACCAATCTGAATATGTTTTGCTGGCAAGAAAATGAGTTATGATTATTTATAGGCCAACATCCATTTGTTTTCATTTAGAACAGCAAGCAATTATTCAGGTAGTCCATAGTGAGAGCAAGGAAATTTCCACACCAATAGTTAGTGTTTCTACCTGAAAAGAAATACAAGTAATTTGGATAATGCATGATGTGTCCACTGAAGTAATGCCCCTGGTTCCTAGCTTTCAATGAGGATTTGCAATTAAATAACTTCACAGGAAGGTATTAGAAGGGAAAAAAAATAGCCAATAACTAAGGCAGGGGCATATTCATTTATTTTGGGGATGCCCACAGCAATCACTCAGGAAATGAGGTTTCATCCAGGAAGGTGCTGAGTGCCCTTGCTTAGAACCTTGTTATGTCAGGACTCGGTGCTGAAAGAGAAAAGTACCTGAAAATGACCTTTCAAGACTGAAATGAGAGTCTCGTGACTGTCATTCCCCTCCCTTGCCAAAGACCAGTGTGGGCTGCTCCCTATCTCAGGAGCTGGCCCACATGCTTTGGTGGGACAGCTGAGACAGCCTGTGAATCAGGACTGCTGGACATTATTCAGGAAGGCAAAATTGCCTTTTTTTCCTATTCATGCAGTTATAGCATTTGTTCCCCAAGTTTGTTCCAAAGGACAATTCACTTCTATGTAGACAGCTAGCCCAGGCCTCATAGGCAATACGAATAGAGTCGGGAAAGGAAATTTCATGCAATCCTGCTGTCTTCTTGTGCAGGGGTGCAGGGCTGATCACATAATGTACCTATAACCAAGGAAAGCTATGTAAGGTTATATTTAGAAGAAGGAAAATACTCTTCACTTGCTTTTTGGAAATTTGAGATTTTTTTCATCAGTATATCAATGAAGGAACCAGTTCATCAAACACTTCAAAAATACTTCAAAAAATAGATTATTTTTGCAAAACTTTTCTTATTAAGGTAATAATTTCCTTTGGAAAATGCAAATAGTAATAGTAATAATAATATTAATAATGATAATAGACATTCATTACACTTTTGAAAAGTACACATTTAAAATTGCCTTTTCACTCTGCATATATCATTAGCAACAGCTAAGGCCACGTACAAACAGAAGACTCATTAGTAATGAAATATGATCAAACCCAAGATTTATTACAATAATGCAAAAAGTTGAGGAAGCCATTTTTTGCGTGTGCAAATTAAGGCCTGCCATTCTGCCAAACTGACAGGATTGTACCAAGTAACAGAAAGGCAGAGAGGCAGCACTCTGTGCAGGGCTCATTCTTCTCCTCATTATAACATGGCCTGAGGCCTGCAGCAAAACTTCTTTCCACCCCCCACCCCCCCCCGCCCCATGCTGTAATGAGCTTGGTAGATTTGCTCTGTAATGAAAGTGCTCAAAATTGATTTGCATGCTACTGTTATAAAAGTTGCAGATCAAAGAATTCAGCATCCACCCAAACTGGGGTTAAAAAGTCTTTTCAAAACAGGATTGAGTAAGAAATACAGCCCCCATCAGGCACATTGATCCCATCATGTTTATTGTGGCAAATTGTAAATCATTCACAAACTACCAGATGGTGCTGGATGGATTTGAGCATCATTATTTTGAGGAATATTCTGAGTTCTGATTGAATTTCAACCTCATTCCACAATGTTTTCACATTGCTCCTTCTATCAGAGTCACGGGCACCCTCCCATGCTAATTTGTAAAACGAATTTTACTGAATACCATCTAATCTTATTGCCATAGTTACAACTAAGAAATCGAAGATTGCCACACTGAGCTGAAAATAGCTGAGTTGATTCAAGGAAGGGGGCTAATTCTTATGCAAATCTCAGTACTCAAATACAATCTCTTCTCACAAGAACAATGGTGAGCTTGATCTCTGCCATCGTGGCCTTCTCCTGCCTTCTCATTGTAGCAACAACCTGCAGAAAAGTGCTGAATGAAATGCCTAATATGACGTTTTAGGCCCAACACCTTGATGTAGGATTTGGTCCCCAGGTTGGTTTTTGGCAGGCAGCAGGAGTTAAAGCAGCAGACGTGCTGATCGGGTTAGGCACCCAGGCTGCAAACACCGGCTGTAAGCGCTGTGCGCCTGCCGCATGGACAGGGGTGGCGGAGGAGCCCCCGCCGCCCGGGCCCTGGGCGCGATCCGGCAAGCAGCCATCACCGAGTGGCTCAGTATGGTGGGGACGCCAGCGCCACCGCTTTGTGTTTATGGATGTGTTTTTTTCTGCATTATGGAAAGAGGATGCAGCAGTTTTATCATATGTTACTCCAATCAACGCTTGATGCAGGAAGTTGAAGTTTCAGAAGAGATATGACCAAAATGCCCCTGAATGGGGATGGTTCATGGGAACTTCTGTGAGACATCACAGGGCATGTCAGGAAAAATCCTTTCCTGTGCAAAAGGAAAGGTCCCTGAGTGCCTGCATGGTCATACCAATGATTTTTTGGCCTTGCTTCTGAACAGAGCCCAGCTGCTCGCAAGACAGACTTGTCTCCTTACCCCATTACAGACCTCTCCCCCAGCTCTGGAGGACATGACCAAGGTGACCCCCTTCCCCATGTCCTGTACAAACAAAACCAAACCCGCTATGTAGGCGGAATAAATAATGAAAGGAAAACAAAGGAAAAGAGGGAGGAACGCTTAACTGAAAGGAAGTTTCAGAGAGGAAAATAACATCTATCTTAGAAAAGGGAGAGGAAGTAGGAGGACTTGTAAAGAGATTTTAAAGCAGGTATGCAACATCAAGAAATAACAAACAGCTGAGGAGGATCTAGAGTTCTCAGACAAAAAAGGGGAAACCAAAATATCAGAGACTAAGTGAAGGAAAGTAGACAAAATAAATAGTGTTAATATTGTTGCTACTGAGTTAGTCTGAAAACCTTTAGCATTTTGTAAATATGACATTGTACATATTTTCTGTCTGAAAGAAATTTCATTTTGTTTGATGGATTAATGTGAAATTTTAATAAAGTGTTACAAGAGTAACACTTTAACAAATAATAAAGTTCTAATATTGTACTGCTTTACTGAAGAAGAGCCCTGGTAGGTGATCATAGGCTCAGTCCTACAGACAGTGGGAGCTGAGGAATACAGACCTTCCTAGAGGACATCACCTCACAAAACCAAACCCCATATGTTAAAATTACTTTGGTCTTCTGCAGTACCGGCTGCGCTTTTATTCCATTTTATTCCACTCTTTTATTCTACTCTTTCTATTTTTGGCAAGGCCATTGCCACGGCCTCACAAATATAGCAGCTGAAAGAGAAGAAACATTTAAGTTGCTCATTGCAAGCTACCGTGATGCCATCTGAAATAGTAGGGTCTGCACAGTCTAAACCTTAACTTAAATCGGATCTTTGAACATGAAAGAGTTCAAAGCGGGAGCAGAAATGTCTGAGAAACCCCTTGCTACCATTTCCTACAACATGAAATGTGAGACCACCTCTAGGCCTGGCACTATGAGCAGTAACTATGAGTGCAGAGACAAACTGCTTTTGGGGGTTCTTCCCAGCGCACGAGGACAACCAAATGTTGACCAGAGGTTCCCAGACCTGGGTTAAGACATTGCCATGAGAATGATTTTAAGTACCTTTCATTAGGGAGCTTTTGCTCATGCAAAGAGTCATCAAAGTGTTTTTGAGCTTCTGACTGGGCAAATGTTAAAAAAGGGGAGAGCAAATCCTTCTCAAAAACTTCTCTGGAAGATAAACTGGAGTAACTCTTACTTTAGCTGCTGTGAGCTGGCACTGTCCCTAGCTAGGGCAGGGACTACCTGTCCTGGCGCACTCCTCCCACAGCAGCTTCCGGATGCCCACGCTGGCTCTGGCTGCTTCTCTTTTGCTCAGCAGCTGCAAGGATTTTCCCTGGGACAGCAGTGAAGACTGCAACATTGAAAAAAAAAAAAGAAAAAAGATGACGCTGGAAAAGTTGTGGTGTTTGATGTATGTGCTGGATATTGACTCTGGCCAATTTAATCTAATGAGAAATTAGCTAAAAGCCCAAGTTCATGGATATTTACATTAACTCAAGCTAAACCAAACTATAACATCACAGTGAAAATATTTCTGGGGAAAGACATCAGCTGTACTTTAGATTTGTATCAACCGAAACAAAAGCTACAAAAACAATGTTTTGACGGTTATCTTAAGATTCATCAAGTTATACAGACCAACTGACTAGAACAGCAGACATTGTAGAAAACCAGAGCATTCAGAAATAGAAAGGGAGAGGAAGTTTAGAATATGCTGGGGGTCTGTGCAGGCCACAGTTTAAGCCATTTTGTAATCAGTTTTCAGTAATATACTACATTAGTGTTTTCAATTACCTTATAATGGTCCAACTGGCATTAAAATCTGTGTGTGCTGGAAAAAAGAGAGAAGGGGAACTCTACTCATGTATAGAGTAGGAAGTAAAAAGTTGTTCTAAGATCCCCTCTAATTCCTGTATTATGTGTTTGAAACTAAGATCCTCCTCTTAAAAAAAACCCTCTAAGACTAATCTCCATTTTAGTCTATTTTGTTTTCTCTAGATGTTGAATGCTTGCAATTCAAAAGTGGTATCTTGTAGTTGGACCTTGTATTTTGGCAATTTTTTATCCTGTTAGTACTTACTCATCTGCTCAGTGTCTTACAGACATCAGTCTCTTATGGAAGTACTCACATATTTGATAGATGAGCAACTGGGGAAATGTTTGGAGACTCAGGTTAAAGGTCTACTCATAAATGACTTACTATTTAAGTGGCTTGTTTACCAAGCTATCTGTGGATAGACTGTCATTTGGAGATGACTTTTGCATTTGGCATTTCCTGGCATCTCCTGAAAACACTGAGACATTATTCTAAACTAGGTGGAGCCAAAATAGTCTTACTGAAGTTTATCAGACTCCTCGTATCTTCAAGAGAGATAATATGTTTTTCATGTACAGTCACCAAGTCTGAGAGTAGTTGTTACCTGCATCGTAGTGCCCAGGAAATGATGATGATGCATCAGGAGTTTAGGAACTAGATTGCTGGTTTCACAACCAAAATGCCTTGCTTGAAGACATGGGCATGCACCATCTCAGGACAGCCCAGGCTGGTCGGGCCTCTTCAGGCCAAACCTGCTGCCTGAGGCATGGCCTGCGTTCTAGTTACATGAAGCTGCTCAGAGCTTTGGTCACTCCCACAAGATATTTGGAAACTTCTGCTAATTGTAGGGTCCTGACATCCTAAAAAGACTTCGCTCAGGTGTGTTTAAAACTTCCTTTGAATGCAGTATTAAAGAACTCAAGTCTTGATTGCTTTATAATGTTCCTCCAATTATGTTCACTTAAAGGAAAATCTGGTTCAGTCACTTTTAGTCTTTGTGGTTTCCCATGTAATATTTATGGATGTTTACATTTGGGCAACACTTAATTCAAGTGTAAGCTCCTGTCAGTGTATGAAGGAGGGCTGATTTGCAGATCTGTATGTATTTTCCATAGAAGCACTCAAGAATCTTTTGAGATTCTGTATGCATGTATTGCTGTATAGCAAGTTTAAGCTTGCTGACAGAAAACGTAGTTAAACAGCACGGTGTGCAGAAAGTTAAAGGAACATTCTGCATAAATTCAATTTTTATCCATGACTTTTACGGAGTTAGCTGAGATCAGTTTATGACATAAATTAAGCAAAATATTTCAATAACACTATTTATCCTCTGTCCAGTTTATGCTGAGATTTCATCTTCATTATTACTCAGAGTGAACACAAATATTCATGTAAATATGTGATCATGGGAAGAACATCAAGATGCTACTGATTCTGCCATGTCACAGAACTATTTCACTTTAAGTAGAATTGGACAAGAAGTTCTGAATTTAGTTCAAGCATTGGTCTGCTGTCACTGGCTAATTTGCAGTGGTGCTATCTTAGCTGTTACACTGGCAACAGAACTATCATTTTCTGGAAATAGATTTTGCATTCAGTCATTCTTCTTACTCATTTCAGAGATGCACTGGAGAACCTGACATTCAGGCACTAACAGTGGTCTTTTATTTTGCTTTTTACATAATCCTCAAGTGTCAACTTGCTTTCAGCTAGAATATTGTCACAGGTTCTATATATGTCAAAGATACTTTCTCTCACTTAACAAACCTAGGAGCACCTTGGTAAAGGTCTCAATTTTGCAATTGCTATCTGTGTTTCTTCCTTGCAGCCCTAACCTGTAGTTATTAAATGAGGAAATAATCTCAGAAGTCAGCAATCTGGCAAAGTTATGGTTAATTTTCAAGATGACATGCAGTCAGGGAAAGAAAGAAAGAACACTAACAAGAATACAACAACAGACAAGCCCTCTGCTTTCAGAGATGCTCAGAAATATGTGAGTAAGGGCTGTTGACAGGAGCTCATAAATACTCAGTGCTGCTAAGGTTTCCTTAAAAAATGTAGGAGGTTCAGAAGAGCAGGAGAAAGGCAAGAATCAGAGGACCTTTTGTACAATTTTGGGAGATGTCGCAAGGGGGTGCCCACTTGCTTCTGCTTGGTGAATCTCTCTGGTGTACTCACCGACTGTCTTGGGTCTACTGGTGGCATTCTGAAAGCACTTCAGGTGCTTTGAGATATCTTTGCAAATAACCTCTGCTTTCTCAAGATTTCTTTTTTTTTTAAGTGTTTCTGGCTTAAAAGTGGAAGGTTTTTCTATTTTTCTATTCTAAAGACATATCTTTTCAAGAAAGTAAAGTCAAGGGCAGACACAAACTTTTCTAAGGAAATATTCTAAAAGTATTTCAGTTAATTTTTATTTCTTTGTTCATATTATAATTTAGTTGTGCTATCAGGATTTGAATTGCTATTTAATGCTTACTCTTTTCCAGGTGAACTAAGTAGAACCTGCTAAGCATCCTTATCTTTCTGAGAGTGATATGCTTAGGTACCTATTTTAATGATTCTGCTTTAGGTATGTTCAACAAACAATCATGTCGTTAAAACTGTTTGAGTATTGCCAGACGATAAACGCTAAAGAACCTTGAACAAGGTTGATGCAGCTTGTTCTTTTTAATTAGCATGTTTATTTGCTGAAAACTCATTTTGTAATGTAAGCCTTGTCAAACACATTCTGCATCATCCATTATATTTGGGCCATGTCAAGTGCACCATGGCACTACAGTAGATATTAACAGTATAGCACTGTAAACAACATCATTAAGTACTTTCAATTCTGTGATACACTAATTAGCAATTTTGCAAAAAGATGAACAGCTTTGTTGGGGACTAAACCACATGCTTATTGATATCTGATGAAAAATTGCTATTGACCAGACTTTTAATAAATGCTGACAGAAACTGCTAAGTCTGTTAGGATTTGCTTTGCTCTCCTTATATGATCAAAATGAGATTCTCTCTGACAGCAATGCAAATCCAGGCTTATGTGTAGAGCCAGGCACCAGCCTAGAAAATGCAACACTGTCACATGTTTCATGTTTAGGGACTTCAGTAGAGGAAGGCAATGCTGCCAAAAACATACATCTGCCCAAACTGGAAAAGTCTGTAAAAATGAATATATGCCACCATCACTGCAATGTCGATGAACAGGAGCCTAAGTGTGCAGAAACGGTGTTTCTCAGGGCAATGGCAAGTGCGAAATAACTTCATGAAGGCAGCTTCATGAATATTTGCAATGCCATGTTCCTGCTCCATTGCTGTGTTACCTAACTCCCTGTAAATATGTGTTTACTATGGGGAAAGATAAAGGTCACCCAATGCACACAACACTTTTTATCCTATTAGCTCTGCCACGGAGCTGCAAACCGACAAAGACAAATCAAAGACAGCGAGGCAAAGTGTCTGACGGGTACGTGGGGAACGCGGCGAGAGCAGGTGTTGGCCACGGCGATATGGCGGGCACATCAGAAACCTTTTGTTTGCGCAATTAACAAAATGTCTTCCTGTAGCATGAAATACGGGTGGTTTTTCAGGATTTTCTACTGCTGCACTTTGAAGAGAGGCTGAATTACTGAGGCAGCAGTCGCTCACTTCAAAGCAACTGCGAGACTTTGAGAGGGACGTTATCTTCAGTCCTTGAGATTCTAGTCAGTCTCTATTAGTAGAGATCAAGGGGCAGTTTATTCTGCAGGGGTCTAAAACTTCTCCCGGAATATCTGATGCTGACCGCCACCAACGGGAGACACAGTCTGTGTCACATGGGCTGCAAGGCTGATTTGATGTGATAAATTTTGTCCTCTCGTGTATTTATGAAACTAGACCATCGGGAAAAGGAAGATACTTTCATATCTGCAGGCAACTAAATGAGTATTGTCGAGAAAAGGATACTTGAAAGACTCCTATGCGTTTTTACAGGGATTTAACTTGGCTCTGTTTATCTTTTTGCTCATGTTAAGCACACACTGAAGAAAGGTCAGGAGGAATCTTAAGGTAAATGAGCTTTTTGCACACATTCACTGAAAAAAAAAATCACCATTGTCTGCTTGTGGATGAAAAAATATGATGTGGGGAGACCAGTCACAGAGCTCCTGTATCGAATGCTGAATTGCAATGAAGTGCATGAATTTTGACCTACTGGATATATATGAGTGCTGCAATTCATCTGTGCCCAATTAGAACTGTTTGTGATCAACACCACTTGTCATAGACAGCAGCACCGAGTTCCTCTGGTTCCTTGACAGTGCGTACACAATTTAGCTCCTCCTAACTCTCAAGTTAGGTGCTGCATTTTAATCTATTCATATGCACTGGTAGAGAGAATAAAAGCAGACCGTCTACAGGATTCTTAAATTAATTTCTGGGGAAGGAATAAAGAATCAGAGAATGTGTTCACTCAGGTAAATATTGAAATCATATAGATTTGCTGAGGCAATTAAACTGATAAATACTACCATTTACTGACAGTAAAGACTCCTTCTCAACAATTTTACAAGGTATAGAAGAACTTGTATCCTGAAAATACACCTTCCAACTGGCTGTACTACTTAGAAGACATAAGCCACTAACGCCTGTGGTTTTCACATATGCATTCCTTACACCAGAGAAAAGCAATGGTCTTGGGAGTGACCTGTTCCAGCAGTCTCCTGGGAGTGACGCAGAAAGATGCGGTTATAAACCCAGAGCTGTTTGTTAGACATTTAAAACGAGTAGTCTTATCCTGCCAGTGGCTGTATACAGATTTTGAGCAGCCTAGGAGCAAACAGTGCAGCTGGAGGACTGCGTCGCTCACAAGCTATGAGGTCACTAACAGTCTGTGCTGTGCAGAAGGCCAAGCTGTCCTGCAGAAAAAGGAGCACTGTTACAAAGACCAGCTGTACCTCCCTGAGTACTCAATGCTGGTGTTAAGGAAATGAAAGAAGTCAGGTCCTACCTGGAAATCTACTGTGCTGGCAAGTAGTTCACCTCAAGCCCACCACCTCCCACTCCTCCAAAAAACACAGCAAAAAAACCACTTTGTTAGGAATCTTAGAAATATTTATCTCGCAGTACAGATGCAAATAGTCTACTGAGGGGACCACTGAGAGGACTCCGGTAAGAGTCTGAGGGACACGAATTAAAAATATATATTGCTCTACCCTCATACAGTTTTGGTGTTCATCATGTTAGCAAGAGGGTGGCTTAAGTGTCCTATCAAGTGTTTTTCAGAAATCCTCTTCACTGATCCAAATGCCAGTGGGTATTTATCCGTCAGACACTGCAATACCTTCGTAGAATAGAGAATAGGAAATTGACCTCTCGCAATTTCTCTAGCTTGGGCATTTTGTTCTGTATTTCTTAATCCCCATCTTTTTCACTGTGCTTTTGACAATACAGAATTCAGTGCTCCATAATGTGAAGAATGATTACTTTTTCTTTTTCCTCTCTGTTTTGTTCTTGGACTGAACAGCTCAAATGTGCTTTTACATTTTGGTATGCTCATGGGTTTGATGCTTTAAATAAGGGGAAAAGAAGGAATGTGCTGATGAACTTGATTACACTGAGAAATTGAGAGAGACAATTTAATTTAAAGGTTCCATCACTACAGATTCATTGGAAATACTGCTGATCATAATGAATTTGTTTAGTATTCATGGAGAGCTACATACATTTCCATAGATTATACTCTTGTGAGATATAGCCTCACTTAACGATTGGCTATTCCTAGTGAGTGAGGGAGAGTAAACTGTTTTATCGAATGGCAAGCTCCATCCATTGCCAAGTGTTCGGGGTGCAATTGTTATGCTTGGCTAGCCTGATATTTAGTTTCGCTCTGCTACAGAAGTGACTGACCTCCTGCATAAACATGTGTAATTAACGTCAGGATTACAGCTAACCAGGAGGCTTTGTGCAAGCTGCTGCTATTCTTTCCCCCTCAGTCATTTGGGCCATATTAAAAATTATGAGGTAACCTTGCACAAATGCTAGAACTGTTGTTCAAAGTGTCTCTGTAAGAAACATTAGGATAAATGTTTCCTAAGGTGCTCTCTCTCTTGCTTCCTGTCAGTAGTACCAGGAACCTGAAGTACATTGCTACCTGACTGCAACAGGGTGCCTGAAAGGTTACGATGTGCAGCATCTTATAGGAGGTCATCCTTGGGTAATTCTAACTCCTTTTGCTTTATATCCTCTGAATTTTCTTTTCACCCTTCAAAAGTATATGTTCACATGGCACACATGCTAAGATTTAGCAACAGAAACACATTCTGCTGGGAGTCAAATGTCACAGAAGTTTTCTCCCTTGATGTATTTTTCCTTATCTAAAAGCTGTAAACTTCCACAAATTCTCCAAGACCATGACAGTGAGAGGTACAGAAGAAACTAATGGCAGAAAATGGACAGAGGAGCCACAAATGGCCTGATGCTGCTTACAGGCTATTTTTTGCAGTCCTGAGGCTGAGGAACACTTACTCTGAAGAGCAGCCCTGGCAGTATACTCCCATGTAAAAGCAACAAAAGTTGTATATATATAAGTTCAAGACTTAGTTCTTTTAGTGTTGCCATTAAACCAATATTAATTTCTGATGGGATTTGAATCCCCTTTTTAAACTCAATAGTGTCAAAGCTGCATATCAAGGAAGTACCTATTTATATATATATATCTAATACACTAAGTATCTGTCTGTGCTCTTCTATCCTACATTTGAATACTGTATAGAAGAGTTGGAGAAAGCAGTAATTATGCTAACTGTTCTAGTACTGCCAGCAGCAGTATTATACCAAAACTACTGTATCAAAACCACTATACCAAAACATAAGTCAAAATAAGAGCAGCTGTCATTATTTCAGCTCCAAGAAATGGCACTGCCCTAGCCAGTCTGACCGAAACATTGCAGCAGCATATTGATAGATTAAGAGGGTTTTCAGTGAGTGAGAGGAGAAAGCTTGGGCAGACAAAATCTGCCTCACAGTAACTGAGAGTGAAAATACCCCAGATGCCCAAAGCATCTCAAGTACGGCTGTTGCAGTGACATGAGCTATCCAGGCCACCGAAACCAGACTAATGTCAGTTCTCTGGCTCCTTTCCTATTGCATCAAGGCCTAACCTCACTGGCCTCATTTCTTTACGGCATACATAAGTAAGAATGCATGAGCACTCTTGCTGAGCTGTCCCTGCTACACTGAAAAGCAGGACAACTACCACCCTTTGGTCTGGTGCCTAGAGTCTGCCTTTGAGTCCCTCCGCCCTTTTATCTAAGTATCATTGCCCGGAGTGCTGTCATACACACCAGCATTTTCCTTACGCTTGCTCAATCAAAAAGTGAGCCAACATGGATGACTTAGGACAAATGTCCTCTCAGAACAGGTGGAACAAAACTGCATAACAACAACAGCATCCGACCACTCTTTCCCACAAGGAATTTTCAGGGAATTATAGCATTAGTTTATTCGCTGATTGTTCCTCACTTTCCACAAAGTCGACTGTTTGACTCCTGATGTGTTATTACTCTGGATGATCCATCCGGCTGAGAAAGACAAATTTCCTTGCTAAACACATGGGAATACCATGAAATGATTGCTTCAGCTAAGTAATCAACAACCTACACAGAACTTTAAAACACATCTGTTTAATCATAATCATGAATGATCTAACTTAAACATGAAGTTTTGTGAATGCTGTCCAGGCAAGACCATACTTGAGGGTACATTGCTAGCTAGATGGCATGATTTTGTAGTCCAAAATAAGCTTTTTTGTGGCCATACACAGCGCCTTTAATTTTTACCAGGTAGTTTACGTTTACTAGTATTTTCTTTTTCTTTTGTGTC
>JAWLRI010000607.1:2396195-2414222 GCA_034781795.1 Crypturellus tataupa
TTTTTTTTTTCTCAGTATACGAGTCCCAAACAACTACAGATAACCATGAAGGACAGTGAACTTGTATGTGATGTGTGGGAAGGTAGGAAAAATAAACTGCCTTAAAGTTATCTGACAGCAAATGTCAGTCTACATTTTCTTATTGACAGCACTTCAATGAAGTATCTCATAAATTCCAGTACACCTAACTTTGAACACATTCCTCTAAAATACCACCCTCTTCACGCTTTACAAAGATTAAGGGCCCCTTTCCTCCCAAATGCTAAATAACGTACAATTATATACGAGGTGCTCCCATATATGTGTTCAAGAAATCAACCCCAGGATTAAAAAGATTGGCCTGATACCCAAGTCTGACTTGCATGTGACAGGTTTTCCAGCCCCTGAAATGTGTGCTGCCTTAGAGGT
Organism: Crypturellus tataupa; assembly: GCA_034781795.1. Lineage (NCBI taxonomy): Eukaryota > Metazoa > Chordata > Aves > Tinamiformes > Tinamidae > Crypturellus > Crypturellus tataupa. The sequence continues at coordinate 2,396,604 of JAWLRI010000607.1, forward strand.
CTTGGTGGCTGCAGATGTGCTTTGTGCAGGGAAGCCGGGAAGCAGTCAGAGGTGCTGGTGCCCTCCGATAAACAGCAGCCAAGGCCATGTCCGTGGCACGTCCTGTCTGGGGTGTAGCAGGAGATGGGCACCCACAGGGCCGGCCGATGGGCTCGGCAGGGCAGACCTGCACTGCCACGGTTGGGTGCCAGGTGCATCTTTGGAGTTTAAGATGAAATTACATTTTTTTTGGTGCTCCAAGACTTAAGTGTTTGTGAGTGGCAGGAAGCACTAAAGCAATTTTCAGCTCCCTCAGATATCCCTGTTCTCCTTTAACTTAATCAACTACAGTGGTTGACACGATTTATTTTCTGGAGTCACTTTGGATAGCGGCCTCCAGTTCTATAACGGGCCTTGAGCTAGAAAGTAGAAAGTTTCACAGTTAAAGACAGTCGGCACTTGGTTGCTTTCCCTGACTTGGACACTAGCGCTCGGGAGACAAATGATGTGCCTTATGTGAGAGCAATCCGGGATCATTTTGTTCATTTCCTGAAAGGAAGGGAAATTTAAACCACATTTGGCTTACAAGCAGCAAACTGTTGGTACATCTGGAAGCAAAACCGAAGACCACCTCAAAGAGTTCCAAAAAAGTGTGAAGGAAATGAACTTTATCCTGCGATGATGAGGAAGCATATCACAGGACACCCTGAAGAACTAATGAAACACACTTCAAGAACAGGGCTGTGTGAGAGCAGGCTGGTTACATCCAGGTTTGCTCAGTAAAATATTAAAGGCCATTTCTCCTTACCCAGCTACTTTTACTTACTCCAGAGCACTTTAGGAAGGGGAAGAGACTAATAGCTACTGAAGAGGCTGCGACTGCAGAGTTCAACAGAGGCTAATAGCACAAAAATACTGCAAAGAAAAAATTGGTCAGAAAGTGTAAGTAAGTCAAACAGGGTTGCACTGGGAACAGACATTTCAGTAAAGTGGACTTGTTTTGAGTACCATTTCATTTTTTTGAGAACTACAGCTGCTTCTAAAATATCAAAAAGGCATATCACACCTTTTTATTTTTTTTTACCTTGAAAGGGCTTTCAGTGATGTTAAGATATTACAAAATTTGTAATAACATTTTGAGAACTGGGATGAGACTTGATATTTTTTAAAGGTATAGTTTTCCCTCCTAAGAAAATGGCCATTGCTGAATGTTGGCCTTTTCCTTCCTACTTTGTATTAAGAAAAAAAAAAAAGACATTTGAAAATCCATTTTCTGACAAGCATAAATGTGTGCTCTCCCTTATTTTTAATATGTGCCCAGACCGTGCCCTGCTGCTCATCAACCACCCAGATAGACACAAGGTTCAGAGAAGGTCCCCATAGCAGCAAGACTCAGGAAAGTTTTTCTGGGTCCTGGGTGCCCTTGTAGCAAGGCTGAGGGATGAAAACGCGCTGCTCGCAGTGCTCGAGCACACGCTGAGGGCTGTGTGCCGCTCTGTCACCGCGTTTGAGCAGGGGCAGCTTCGCGGCTGGTGCTGGTGGGAGAATAAAGGCAGATGCTGCCTCTCCCTTGGGCATGGTCCTTGCTGAGGCTGTCCAAGATGCTGGTAGCGACAGCCCTGCCAGAGGGACATACGCTGCCTGTGAAGGCTGAACGCTGGAAAAATTAATATTGGGCTCCCGAGTAACTCGTCACAGAGCTGTCATTAATAGTGAACGAATATTAATCGTTTCTTCTTAGCCCCAAATTAGAATGATCAATATGTGAGATTGAAGCAGACTGATGATAAATCAAAACTCTAGGCACTGTGAAATCTCCTGGACATGTACAATAGATTTTCAAAGCAGTGATAAAAATTACATAGCATAATACCTGTGAGTTTTGCATTTTACCTCGGTCACAAGAATATTTTTATGATAATCTTTAGAACACATCTGGAGTTAAGCCTGGGAAAGAAATAGTGCTGATGTACAGTCTAATGATATATATATATATATATATGTTAAAAAAGTAATTTCTACGCAACTTTATTGACAAGGACATAGATAGAAGAGTATTCAGAAGCATTAACTCAGTGCTGGCCTTGCCATTATATCCCATCACATTTTAGTTATTTTGAATTTAGTTCTTAGTAAATACAGGAAATTTTGGTCCTTTCCTGGTATGAGAGAACTATAGAAGACAGGACAAAAAGGAGTGATAAAAGAATAAACTCAAATAAAAAAGCTGGCAATAAGATTTTAAGCTAGCTGCTTAAAATCAACTATTTTATGGTTGACCTGGACTAGAAACTAATCTTCCTAAACTTGGAGCCTCAGCTCCCCAGTGGAATAATTAAATAGATGTTTCTAGACGGAATGTTTTACATTATATCACAACAGTTTAATGTTTCATTGTGTCTAGGACTGACTCTGACTGTTCCTAATTTGGCTTGAAGGTGGAGGAAATTGTTCGAGGTTGCTTTGTTTTTCTTTTTTTCTTTTTTCTTTTTTTAATTATTTTTTGTTTTCAGCACAAGGAGAAGTGTTTGAAGCCTGCCGGGCCATGCGGCCTGTTGGGAAGACTCTCAGCATCTGGAGGAGGGGAAGATCTGCAGAAATCTGCCATTTCCTTCTCCCAGCATGGCTTGCATCAGCTTTAGGCTGTTATTTGTCCCCACACCGAGTGCCCCAAGTGCTGTTCAACAGTGAGCACGATCTCCAGCAGCGTATGAGAACTACCAGCAGCAACAGAAATACTCGCCATCCTGGCAAGTCAGCAAAGGCAGAATGGCCAGAACAAAGAGACACCAGCTCAGCCAGGTTACTGCGGACTTTTCTCACATTTTTACCAGCCTTAAAAATTAATTTCATTCATGAAACCTTACAGAAGCCATATTAGGTACTAGCTCCTACTCTCCCATCTTCCTTTTACACCGTAAATCCAGCAGATGAAGCTATGATGATTTTTGCATACTAAATGCTCCATCCTAAACAAATACTTTGCCGCACATTAGTAAAGTGCCATTTACTGAACTCGAGTTTCTGACACATTGTAAGTTTGGAGCTACATTTGGAGAACTTCAGCAAATGATCTAGCTGAAAGGAGTGGGGCAGAAAATGAAGGAAGGGTTTGCCGTGCCTGAAGACTTCTCCAATTTTATTGCAATATTCCTAAAAGCTTTTCACTATGATGAGCAAACTGCAAAAAACACGGGGCAACACATCTTGCATCGGGCAACACACAGAGGCTGCTATGTGGAAAAGCCATACAAACAGAGGGATATTTCCTAGGGCCGCACTGTGAGCTGCGTGGCATGGTGTGGGGTAGCACAGAGCGCTCAGGCAAGGACGCTGCCCCCTGGCCCTGCTCCGCAAATGTCACGGAGCCGCTGGTGCAGGGAGGCGTTCGCCACCGGAGCTGCTAAACGCTTCTGTTTAGTGTTCTGCATGTTGTGAAATAGAGTGTTCAGCAGAGCTGAAATTTATTAATTTTGAAAACTTAGCCATCTGGAGCATTAGAGGCTTAATTACAGCAAAAAGAGCCATGAATGAACAATGCAAAACAGTTTCTCTTTTCTACTGCAGGATTCAGATTGCATTTGAGCCTTTTTATTCCCTTGATAAAAAAAGAAATAGGTAAATGGTCATTTTATGCTGCTCCTTCAGCATTGTCTTCTCATAATTTAAAAAAAAAAATCAAAAAACAACCCCAAATCTTCAATTCCTTCTGTCCCCCAATAAATCCCTAATAAGCAGACAGAAAAGTTCAGCCTCTCTTTCTAAAGAAAAAAGGCCAGAAAATAAATAATAAAAAAAAGAATCACTACATATAGTTGAGATTGGAGCAAAAATCGTCCAAGACAGATGTTTTGTTTCTCAGTTGTTATTGCATTTAATGTAATTTTCCCCTACCGGGCTGTAAATTACTGGCTTTTTCGTGCTTTCACTCATTCTAACCAGTCCTAATCTGAGGGCAAAACTCAACTTGAAACAATGTGCACTTGATGAGTTTACCCAGCTCAAAACAAAGGAGTCTTTGTCCCTCATGCCCTAGGCGACCTAACCGTGCTCCATTTTCCTTCCATACAAGCCAGTGCTGCCCAGTGCTCTTCAACAGCTGAACCAGCCACCAGGCCTGGGACACTCGGACACCACGTGCAAAATGAGGGTGCCCTGAGGTGTGCAAACCCTGCAGCTGCTCCGGTGGAGCAGAGGTACAAGGTGCTTGTACACGCTGCTGTTCTAAATGAGCTTTTTCTTGCCCTGTAGCGGAGAGCGATGAGCCAAGGGATGAGCCAGCTCTGCTCCCGGGAAGGCCCCAGCCGGAGGAAAGCTTGCAAGAGATCGTCAGCAGTATCTTTGGGTGGTTCCCTCCAGAAACAATAGCTTTCAGAGTGCGAAAAACACACGCCGCAAGCTTCTGAGACTGGACAGTCTACTTAATAAGAAGTATTACAGAGGAATAAGAAAAAAATCCAACATCCTACAGTTTTTAGCCACCAGCAGATTGACAAGAGCATGGAGAGAAAGCCGATTGCTCAACATTACAGGGGAAACTGAGGCAAAAGAAAAAGCAATGCAAGGTATTCAAATGCACACAGGTAATCAGTGATAGAATAGAGCCAAATTGCCTGTTGCTTCTGTTCAGATTTCAAGTGCCTAGTATCCTCTTCTTAGGTAATAAATTCCTCAGGGATCTCTGCTTCCTCCCTTCCTGGTAATAGGTTCTGACTGGTTTTGAAACCTGTATAATGTGACACTTATTATGCAGCACTCTTCAATGCCTCAACTTTAACACCATTTGGGTGCGGTGGCTGAAAGTCACTGATTTTTGATAATAGTAAAAAATAGTTCTGCTATGTGTGTACATTGCACAAATGGAGGAAGTTATGTATTTTTCATATTGCAATCAGCCAAAATGTTCAGAAACAAACTGTGTGCTAACTGCTTTGGGCAGGTTAGTGCAAAATTTAATTTGCACTCACTCATCTGATTCAAGGGGAGTGCAAAATATACTTGTCGCACCAATTTCACATTTTACAGTAATTCGCTCAGCATGACTTCCTGGAGTTGAACCAAATGGCTGAACATAGCTAGTATTCAGCAATCCAACCATAGCATACAGTAACAAAAAAACTCCCTAGAAAGACAGGAATGAAATAAAAGACAGAAAAAAAAACACACACTGAATAGAAAAGTTTCTTAACTCTTCACTAACCCTCCTGCAACAGGGCCTCAAATGAAGTGAACCTGAGGCATGGGGAGTGTTATAGCAAAAATATTTGGCAGATAAAATACTTGAGCAACCAGATATTCTGCAATGATTTGATTTTTGTCATGGTTTGCCGAGAGCTGTTGCAAGAGATACAGAGCAAACTGGTTGGCTGCGACGCAAACCAGCTTTCCAAGCCCTTAGTTTGACTTTGCTTACTGCTTAGGCACCTCTCACGCAGCAAAGCACACAGACATATGCTAATCTTTATGCATGTGAGTCATTCCAGTAAATTAGGCAATGCTGAAACTGAGTGCCCAAAGTTAGGCTCATGCTTTCGTACGTGGATGGGCCAAGGTGCCACCTGTCTACTTGGCCTCTCTTGCTCTCATGTCAAGCTTCTGCTTTAAACACGGGCACTATTTGCACATAGGTAAAACTTGGAGCTTTGTGCTCAGTTCTGCTGCAGGGACAGTACCGTAGCTCTTTATTTAATGGAAGCAGGTTTTGTTCTTTTCATACCATGTCATTTGATTCTGCAGGAGATGACAAAGGACAGCAAAACAATCCCTTTGGTTTCTCAGGCCAGCAATCAGTGGCTGCTCAGCTTTACATCAGCATGTGTCATTTTGCTGAACAGTGCCCAAGTGAGAGTGGAAACAGCAGTAACAGCAGTTGAGTTTATCCGCAATAGGATTACCAGATTTCCTATGATAGATTCTGGAGAGTGATCACTCTGTTTTGCTCCAGGAGAAGAGATTTGAGACCTACTTGGGAGAGGGGAGTCTTCGTTGCAGCTTTTTTATTTTCTTCTCATGTTGCACAAGCGTTTGCATTCCCACCTGCTCTGCCTCACGTGCCTCCTTTCCGTTATTTTGGCACAGACAAGCAAACTACTTAATCTTCTGGGTTGTTGTGCCAAGCCACTCCACCCTCCCTCCCACCAGGCCGTGGCCACACACTCACAGTTTCCTGCTTGCAACAGCGAGAAAACCTTCCCTTTACTTTTTTTTTTTTTTCTTTTTCCTTCCGCTCCTCATCTCCTTAGTACATGAATTTTAATGGATTTTTCCACATGTGGAAAAATTAGGGTCACGATTCTTCATTTAGCTACTGTAAATATGGGCCCTGTTTCTTCAGAGAAAACACACACACACACAGTCCTCTTCTGAGCTTTTCGAAAGTCACTTAGTCGAAAGTGGGCTTATATTGGTCCTGGCACCCTCTTCTGTGATCCAAACCCAAAATCTCTGCTATCTGAGTATCAGCCATGATATTTGAGGTATAAACATAATTTAACCCTTTGACATCTGGAAGAAAAAAAAAATTGCATGAAATATGATAATGGAGAGGAAATGACTGATGAACAAGCCATGGAAATGAACTTTAACTTAACTAATACCCTCTCCCATGTAATTTTATTTAATATTCAACTACATTTTGGCATTTTAAATCTAAAATTCAATGCTGGAAGGAGGAGATGTCACATATACTTTAATCTCCTAGCAACTCCAATCACTACAAAATAATGATATGAATTTTGATAAAGTAGAACAGAGGAACTGAACCCTGTATTGTATTTAGCTTTATTAGTCTTTGGCTTGCAATTGCACATCCCCACTCCACCTACTACAGCCATTTATTCACATTTTTTTTAAAGTTACTTTTATTACAAACAGTCTCTGGATGATTGACTCAAGAGGTTACTCAATTATTTATTATGCTGATGCAGAAAAGCAATATGTTCTGAGGAAGACATACCATTAATTAATATGTCTTCTTGCTTATCACTATTTTTTTCACATTTTAATCCCATTGTCAAGGATGTTCTAATTCATTAATAACTTGGTCAAGCAAATTTTGCCACACTCCAAAACACAACACCTGTTGTCTGGAATAGAAATAAAAGTGACTTCAATGTTATCTCTGCTTGAGCAAGAAACTTCACTTTAATGTGATGGCACATACCTTCACAGTCTTCCTGACATTTATTTGGGAGTTTACCTGAAAGTAGTCAGCTAGTCTTTATTAGTGGTCTTCTGCTTCTGTATAGGCTGGTAAAGAAAGTCTAGAGTAAGTTTGCTGCGTCTCTGTTAACTTTTTTTTCTCCTGTGGGGAATAGCATTATTGATGTTGTTGCCTCTCCCTAAGTCACAAATCACTTATTTCATTCAGATCTGCAAATGGACTGCTCAGACTAATCAGTCCCAAACCACCAGTTTAATCAGTGATGCTGGGATAAACTCATTGCCCTCTCGTGCTGACCCAAACAACTTGCCAACTCGCACTTGATAGATGTTCCTTAACATGTTTATAAAGTTGAAAATGTAACATTTCCATTTCCTATTTTAAGGAAGGTCCTTCTGGCTCCTTAATTCATTGAATTCAGCGAGGGCACCTTAGGACAACACTTGGACTCAAGTGGACAGTGGCTTCTTCATGCTCTGCTAACACTGCACAGTAGCCTCACGCCAAATGCAATGGTAGCCAAGATGCTATGACAATCAGGCATGAGGATGTTTTTCCTTTCCAGAATTTTCCTGCCTTTCTCCATGACCCTGCACAATAAAGCTGTGTTTACAGTGCGAGGTAAGGGAGGGACCCTAGTCACTTCCTCTGTGTTCCAACCATTTGCCATGGGAAAGGAGGGATTTGGGAGACCGCGTTTCCTCAAAGAGAGGGTTTCACCAAACCTGTAGTTAGGATGGCCTAATTTTGTCCAGAAAGAATCCCTAAAGCATTTGGAAGGGTTTGGCAAAGGTGTGTTTTGAAGTCACTAGCCATCACAGCGCTCTAATCTAACCTTATGCAAAGGAACAAATTCCCACTTACTTTGGTACAAAATGATGAGCATTTTGGCCTCTGGAGGAGTAATCCAGGGGAAACTGATGAAAGAAATTCTTGTTGCATTTTCTCTCAATTGTTTTTTGATCTTTAATATGGAGACTGGGATTTCTAAATGTAGATTCCAAACAGATATAAACATTTTTATTACAGGCAAGACAACACATATTAAGTTTAATTTAAGTGACAGCAGAACAGTGCCAACGACAGAGCCCACGTCAAAAAGCATCCAACACTAAACGAGGGGTGATGACTTTCACTAATGAACAATCTGAATTTATCCAGGATATATGATTAAACGTTCTGAAGTCTCTCATGAAGCATTCTTGATGTCTTAGTGCTTAAGCATCATAGTTGATGACCTATGTCGCAAGAAGATGCAACGGTATTAAAGTTACATTTAGGAGGAAGAATATTGCCTAGTCAACTTTAAAGCATTAATACTAAACTGTACTGATATTTTTGAACTCATTAGTATCTACTATGTCGGAAATGTCTGCAAAGTCCATGACCCAGTTCGGGAATCTTATCCAAGTCTATACACAATACAAAAAAAAAAAGGACTAAAAGAATGAACTATATATGCTTTTATAATTGAAGGAATCCAATCTAGTTTGGTGTATTTCCAAAGGGGAAAGTAAATTCATTTCCATTTGGGAACAATTGACTGCAAAATGTTGTTTTAAAAATTACAGCTGGTCTTGGCTTTTCTATGCAGAAAAAAAAACACTTGAAACCAAAAAACTTGTTTTAAAATGTTTCAAAAATAGGCCACATTGCTTGAAATTCAATTCATGAAAGAATATTTCATCCCTATATTGAAATCTTGGGGTCTACTGTCTCTTTAGCATATATTTGTGAAGCTCTCATCAGCATTACTTGAACACAAATGATGAAACATATATCTTCTCTCACTTGTGTCTTAATGACAATGATGCTTGCTAAAATATACGGAGTTGAGTTGATTTCTGAGTCTGAAATTAGAGACAATTTTTTCTCCTGGGTGTATTGACCAAATAGATTTTGTTTTACTTTTCCACTTCTCTCTAGTATGTCAGTTTGTCCCACACAATTTCCCACATATAGAAGCAAATGTGGACATTCTTGCATGTTCGTTCTTCCTGTTCTTCTTCCGTTCTTCTTGTTTTTTTTTTACTTTAAGTGAGAGTGGTAGGTGTGTATCAAAGCGATGGTATTCTAAAGCACACTTCCAAAGGACAAGTCTAAGCCTCAGAAAAATATCACTGGTTACAGCCCTTGAAATTCACAAATTGAAATGCTTGTACCATCATGTCAGGATGGAGTAAATGGCAGTATTTTTAGCATGACCCTTGAAAAAAGAATCACACTACCTCCTACAATCATCTTTTTTCTTCCAAGGGAAGCAAAAAAACACCTCTCCAAGGGAAAATGACACATTAACATCTCCTTCTGCATGGGAATTATTGCAGTTTGGAATACAGCAGGATAATCATAAGGGAGGACAGAGAAGAAAATGCTAATGTGAATGCTCCCTGACTACAAAACATGGCCTGCTCCTCTGCCCTGAACTCAGCAGGTCTACGCTATATTCTATTACTATGCTCCGGTATGTGTGAAACATACCTGACTCTTCAGCATCATCAAATGTATTTTTGGAATATTTCACTTTTATCTAAAACTTTTACTTTATCTTTCATTCCATCTAAAATTTTAAGCATGAAGTTTATACCAGAGGCTTAATTAGCTCCATTTTATTTTTGGTACTTATTAAATGAATCCTTTTACTCATCACACTGTTGTGGGGTTGCTCTGGCTTTCCCCCAGCATGCTATAAAATATGCAACACTAGAGACTGTAAATTATTTTTCCCACCTACCCTAACAAAATTTCAGCTTGACTTTTTCTACTGTTGATGTTCAGAAAGGCAACTCTGCTGACCTCTGACGCTGTCAGGAGTAAGAGCTACCTCAACTTACTGCTATTCAAAAGCTGCTTGTTTCACGTTACACACAGACAGGCAATTTATATGTGTTCCATTTATAAACTATTACTGACAGCTAAGGATGAATCTTATAAGCAGGAAGGGCTATTTTTCTCCTTTTCTAGTCTCTGGACATAATCTTTTCCTCTTATTTTTTTCTTTTTTTCCCCTAAATGAAATAAAAAAACGTATCCCACCAGTTCCACATATTGCATATCCTGCAAGTTTAGGGTCCACTTTTAGAGTGGTCATATTTACACACATGCACCCATGAAAAGACAAAGAAAAATGTTTGAAATATCTCTGCATAAGAACAACATTTCCTTACTATTTTTCACTCACTCTGAAGCATCAGGGCAGGCACCTTCCCATGAAGGGGGGGCAGGCTTTGCAGGCCCACTTGGGAAAGTGAGTGGTAATCCTGGATTTGTTCCCTCTGTCCTGGAACCAGCAAGAAGCCAGAGCTTCCTGAGAGCTGAAACAATACTTTCTTGCTGTAAGGTTTTAACAAGATAGAAGGACAGCTCTGCCTTTACAGAGTATTTGACAATACAATCCTGCATAGCCTTCCCCCTTGTAAGATCCTATCTTCTTCAGTTCACAGCCTGGACTGCAATCACTGAATTGGCAGTTAGTCACTAACCTATCTTTTTATTACATGCCAGTCAATCCTCGTGCTCAGTGCTGAATCATTACTTTTCTCATAGATCTTTCTATAATTCTCCTCACTGCATTATCCAAAAGCTTTGTAAGCTCTGACTTTATCCTTATAATCTCCATCAGAGGAAACCTTTTTATTTTTCTCATCTTACAGATAAGGATGAATAGGTCGTGGAGAAATCAAAGTGATCAGAAGGGTATCTTAATTGTAGGTGTCCATTTTAAATGAAGGAGGAGCTGGCTTTCTCAAAAGGATTAGCTTTGCTAAAGCATGTTACAAGGTATACAACACAAATCCCATTGATTTTGCTGGCAGCTGTGAGCACACAACGTTTACTTAGCTGTTGGTGGCATAAATATCTGGATGTATGGATCACCTCTACAAGGTCTCCCTTACTTGATTGCAGGTGGTCCCTAGAACTACTGTCAGAATTCTGGCAGAATTTCTCTAGCAAATCTGCTCAGGAGAAGGTGAAGTTTAGCCATTTCATGGGACATGCATTCCCCCTTTATCCTGCCCAGCACTGGAAGGGCTTGGCCACCCTTGGCTTGACCATAAGAGACATATGAGGGATCTGTCCTTGCTGACCATATTCCCTTAGAAAAAGTTAGTGGAAATTTCAGTGTAGAATTTCTACAGGTGCTTGGTATCCTTAGCCTATGACCACAGAAACAAACAAGAAGCAGCAACAGATTTCAGTAATACAAAGTCAAATCTGCTATTCCGTCCTCAAAGGATATATATGAATAAAAAGGCACCCAAATCCATAAAATTTTACAAAGATTGCGTACAGTAATGTAAATTCATTTAAGCTTCCACTTGAGGTTTATTCCCTCTCCAATGTAACAGACTTTCTTATACTGTCTTTCTATAGAAAATGGGTTCTTCATGCTAATATCATCCTTGTTGGAGTGCAAAATATACATGAGGGAAAAATAACATTTATATCCTTTTCTTAAGACTTCCCATGTTGGCGTCCTATGCAGTCAATTCACGAAGTCAAGTATTGAATAGCAAAATAAGCATTACATAGAGAAAATGTTATTAGCGCCTGTGTTTGCTAAGTGGTGCTGTCTACCTTCTTTGCAATGAGACAGGAATCTTGTTTGAATTATAAAATGCTCAAAAGCCGCACTCTTAGCCCACAGGAAGTATATCTGGTAGCACCATGCCCCCAAAACCGGCATGGTGCCTGTACAGTGCTGAGGTAGACATAAAATAAACAAAAAAACAGTACTGACATCTTAAGGTTGAACACTGGATTAACATTTGGATTTGCTTTTACCCTTGTGGTATTTGTTTTGCGGCTACAGCGATACATAAAACAACTGCAAGCAATCCTAGGAAGTTCTCACGAACTGCAAAAGACAAATGGAAAATCTGAGAAAGATGGACACTAACACCTAACAACTAGTTCTCAGAAGGACAAAAATATTTGCATAGATTTGTGACTCTAAAGAGAGTCTGAGGAACCTGAATTTGCATAATCTAAATGATGAGAAGTCAAGGAAACTAAAGAGTGTTTAGACATGTTGGTGCCAGAGCTCGCTCTTAACTTGCACAAATCACTCTGGAAGAAATCCCATGTGCCCTAATCCTGGAGCCAGAAAAAGCACTAAGATAGATAGATTTCCCAGCAGAGAGGACAAAGGGCTGTAGTCTACTGGGAAACATGCAGCAACAGCAAAAAAGACTTGGGAGGTCTGTGTAATAGTATCCAGTAGAGTCACTGGACACTGACCCATACCAAGGAATGGAAATACAAACTTTAGTAGCCCTGACCCTTATCATATGTTTAGGTATCAAGAGGCAGAGACCAGTCTCTTACAGGCATTTCTCTCTTACCCTGACTATAGCCAAATCACTTGGGAGCTGCAGAATCCTCACGTGGGCTGCACAAGCACTGTGACTGTGGCAGTGGTGGTCTTAGACACCCACACACTCCTCCGGTGCCTGCCTGTCTTTGCATCGTCTTCTGCTGCATGCTGAAAACTGACCTTCTGTTTCCCAGAAGGTGTTGTGAAAATTGTATCTCTAAGGATAGTTCTCTCGAAGCAGAAATGTCTGTAGACATTTCCTCCCCATTACTTAACACTGTTTAATTTCAGGAGTTTGTGTTGATGGAAATAAGAAAAAATGGCAGCCCTTGGTAAAAAAAATTGGATACTTGAATATCCTGAGGTCTCTGTTCCTTTTTTTTTGTTCTCTTTAAATAATTTAATATGTTTATAATTCAAGTATATGGAAGCATGTGTCCTTACAAGTCAGCTATTTTTGTGAAGCATACAAACGCCTTTACCACCTTAAAAATAAACAGTTTATGTTTTTCAAGGTCTACTCTGTGTTGAAACATATGAGCAGATAGCATAATTCAGGAAACAACCTGCTGAGTTTGCTTTTAAGATTTAGAGCCTACCCAAAGAATGCTGATACTATCTTTAAGCAGAATCTTCCTTTCTGTCACTGTTTCATGCGTGGGGTTGTAGCCCATGATGTGAAATAAATATTGAGGCTCTTTGCCAAGGCTGGCAAAGCCAATAGGATGACTCTGTCTGAGCTCAGCATCTACTGGATTGGGCCGTTAAAACAAATCTTCTGCTTCCCTGAAGATTTGTAGTTCTTGCATCATTTACTAAGCAATAACACAAGAGGACCGAGGACTCCATGCTTGCAGTAATAATAAGTAACAACACTAGGCAGCCTGCAAATCTGGATATAAAGAGAGCAATTTAGGGCAAGAAAGGCCAGCAACTATGTTTCTGGGGCCCACACCACCTCTCTGCTGGCGCCTACTCCTGCTCTTGCCTCCTGTAACCCGTGTTTCATCACTCTTCTCTATGCCTACATTTCCCCTTTACTGGTTTCTGCTGTGGTATGGGCTGCGCTGTTTGACAACTTGCTTGCTCTCTATGATGTGATTCCGAAAGAAGCCAAAGGGAAGTCTCCATGCCTCAGGCATCCCCACCATCTTAATACAATCAAGGATTACATCATTTGTGAAAGTGGCAGGTCGTAATTTATATCAGCTGATGATAGCCTGTTTCTAAGGCGATGTCTGCACTGTGTGAATGAAGGAAACCTGTTTAGCAAACAGGTGTTGCTATCCCCTCTCCTACAGTTAAGCTTATCGAGATTACAGGATTTACCTTCACCCCCACACAGGGAACACTTCCTTTAAAAGGTCTTATATGAAAACCCTATCTGACCAGGTAAAATGGCTTATTAGAAAAACCTCTTTCCCACTTGTGACAATTTAAGACAGCACCAAAGCAATTTGTACTGTGTACAGCAATTTTTGATAGCTGGGAGATGCACCTATTGACGTTTGTCCACAGGAATATTAAGGGCTGACTGCACTACTAGAGAGTTGTCAGGAGATGTTTCTTTGCAATCAGAACCTACCAAATGGCCATACTCAATCTGCAGTCTGCCACGGGAATGAACTTTTATTAATAATCTGATGAAGAGCCTGATCAGTATAAAAATAATGGTTCACTGACAATTTAACTTATGCAGTGGGAAGAAAATATTTTAGCAGGCTAAAAGTTTTATTAATTTTTTTTCAGCAGAGAATTAGTCTTTTTTTTGGACAAGCCTAGGCAGTAAATTTTCAATACAACGGCCAATTTCCAGAATTGTGCAAACAAGTACTTTTTAATCCAGTTTGTAATGAACAAAAGGTAATTCATTACTTATTAAAAAGTTCTTAGTTTCCAATCCCCAATACTTCAAGAAAAAGACTAAAGAGACAGTCATCTTAAAACGATAGAATATTACAGGGTTATAACACCCACTCATTTTAAAGCACGGAGCAAAACTAGGTTGTGACTAAATTATTTCAGCTGCTGTTAGAGGCAATGTGCCTTGTTTACCTTACACTTCCAGAATCTGCTAACTGGCCTGTGCTGGTGACGTGCCTTTTTTTTTTTTTTTTTTCCAGTGCAAGACTGCTACAGATACACGTAATCTGCAGTTTTAATAATCCATCCTTCTATGATATCTTCAAACAGGGCATTTCCGAGTCCTTTAGAGCAACCTACCCCTCAGTTTCACCACACCACTGTGCACAGGCTGAGACTTCTTCTCAGACAGGTGGGGAATTGTGAAGGGGTTGGACTAAACCCTGCCCTTGCATGGGACCCCTGTTCACTTGTACCCTTTGTGCAGGCTCTCTGGGCAGCTGCAGCCCCTGCCTGACATCCGGGTCACCCTCGGGATCAGCGGGAGTCCCAGGAACAGGGCAGTGCTTGTGCGCAACCCTGTCCAGGACCTTAATAATGGGATAAACTCGAGAGACCTGCTGAATATGGACCAGCTGTACTGGTACCTGCCCAGGACATGGTGTTTATAGTGCCCATTACTCAGCTATGAGATAAATGTTGTATTTAGCAAGTGTCACCTAGGTGACTATAATTACGTAGCTCTTTCAAAACACATAGCAGAAGCTAAAATTTTGGCTCTCAGTTCAAAGAATGTTGCAGAATAGCGCACATGGTTCAGAGGGCAATTGTATAAATTACATTCAAGTACATCTGGGCATTAAGGAGCTTCAAATTTGCTCTTAGGGGATGGTACCTTTGGAGGAATTATTTACTTTGTGAATACGGTTCATTTACAATGTCAGACAAGGTGACTCTTTAGCACCGTGGCAAACTCGCACTAGAAATTCCAGTATAATCACAGCAGCTCATTAAGCATGAAAAATAACCTTCGTGCTGAGGCATGTTTTGGGGTTGCCAGCAGTAGCAAAGGAAACACTGGAGTGTGCGACGGGCTCGGTGAGCAGCTCCCGGGTGCGGGCGCAACGCGGCGAGCAGGGGCAGAGCGGGCTCGAGACGGGCTGCGGAGCAGAGACCCTCGCACGGGGAAAGCGGCGAGGCCAGGAGGAGGAAAGGGGACGGCCAAGGCTGCGGAGCCTGGATTTTGTTCTGCTGCCTTTGTGGTGACGCTGAATGCAGCGAAACTACTGCATGCTGTCGGTGCTTAGGTAAGAGAAATGAAATATAATGTCCACCCCATGGACCACAAAGTAGTACACAGTAAATAAAGGCCGCAGAGTGTTTTTTTTTTAGGGCATTTAAAGCCAATCCCTTCTCTGCTTTAGAAATTTAAAAAGTAACATTAAAGTCACATTAATGTGAGAATGGGTTATGAAGATCAAGCTATGTCCTTCTCTATTAGTTTCAGCGGAAATATTCTAATTTTTCTAATATTCTAACATTTCTTATCTGCCCTTTTCCCAAAGATTTGCTGGTCCTCCAGAGAAATCTTGTCCCCACAGGAACCAAAAATCAAATCAAAGCTTTATGGAACATTGCCCAGAGTGCCACAATGAATTAGGATAGAACATCATTTTGCCCACAAATAGATAGGAAAGTTGGAGCCTTGCAGTAGTATATATAGGCTGCATCACAGAGTTAATATTCAGAGCCTGTCTGAGCCTGCAAAACATGTCCATCCTCCCCCACAAAAATGTAACCTATTCTTGTCCACAAAGCAAAGTTCCAACCTACAGATTTCAAGAAGTAACTGGAAAAATTACTTTAGGTTAACTACAAAAGTAGCCAGTTCTTGGATAAAGAGCTCGTGTGCATTCATTTTTTACACATGTGGGTACAAGCTATTTATTGTCCTATTCCCCCAGCCTTCAGGCATGTGCAAGTAATATCCAGTAAGATAAACAGCCTACCTTGCACTGTTTTGCATTTCCAAGGCCCGTTTTGACAGGGCAGCCAGCTAGAGCTCCTCTTCCACAAAGACTGAGTATCTTCCCCCATACTTGTGGAACGCCGTCACACAAAGGAAACCAGAGGAAATGCTCTGTCCCCAGAGTCTCAATGCTCAAGAGAAGGTCTACCATCATTAAAGGCTCCATACTGTATTACTCAGACCTTGCACTCTATGTGGAAAGTACCAGATAAAAAGTGTTTCCTGGTAAGCAAAGGAGAGTTAGATCTCAAACAAGATGACAAATGTTTATGTCTGTAACTCTAGATGTTTTCTTGCATGAGACGTTCCTGGTTAATGGTTTCATAACACATTTCTAGTCATGTTACATCACGCAGTATTTCCCCCTTCCCAATTCTTCGAGTGGTATTTGTATCTGACTCCTTCATATTGCTTCTGATTCTGTTTTTGTGTAGGATATTCAGATGTCATAATTGTCTATACTCAACATATTGACCTTCATCTTCTGCATAGCCAGGAAAATTATTTTTGCCAGCATGTTATCTAGCTGTGTATTTATTTGGCTGTATTTTTCCTTTTCAGTTTTTAAACTTACTTCATAAACTGAAAGGACTACCTTTAATAAAAATATGTCGGATTTAGAAATAAAAGACCAGAAGCACTTTGTCTGTTTTTTTAAAGCATTAAAATGATGTCCTAGAAGTCTTTGTCCGGTTTGCCTTTCATATTGCTTCTCCCACTGTTGGATTTTATTACTTAAACTTCCTTTTGAGTGTGTGTGAAACTCCTGATACTATCTACATTAAACATGCTCAATATCTCTTTATCTTACGAGAGCAAACTTTCTCGTTTACCCAAGACGGTAAAGAATCTATTAGAGTTCATCAGGCTGTAAAATCTAACAAACTCAAAGATGTTCATTGTGGAATTTACGGTTAGCAAAGAAATACCAAGGAGAAAAGGATTAGGGTTTTAAACAGTAAATCCCAGAAATAACCTTACACTTTAAAGAGTTGCCTGAGATCTTTATTAGGAAGCAGTATTGTTCTGTATGGTCAAATCTACTTAGCGCAAGCATTCTTACCCTCTTTGTATCCTCTGAACAGCAAAAGATATCAAGAGTATTTTTTTTTATCATAGAATCATAGAATTCCTAAGGTTGGAAGGGACCTCTAGAGGTCATCTAGTCCAACCCCCCTGCATATGCAGGGCTACCTAGGGCACGTGGCACAGGACCGCATCCAAGCGGGTCTTGAAGATCTCCAGAGAAGGAGACTCCACAATCTCTCT
>JAWLRI010000607.1:2421732-2438669 GCA_034781795.1 Crypturellus tataupa
CTTTTACATAACAGAAAGTGAGGTGAGGTCCCTGTAACAAAAAAAAAAAAAAGAACTGCAAACCAAGTTTAACATTTTCACTGTTTGATCATGCTTCATGCTTCTGAGATCAGTTGTCTCAACCAAGCAAAGTTCACACAAGTCCTGTGACTTCAGAGTTTTTTTAAGATATGTATTTCTGCAAATAAAGATTGCTTCCAGAAATAACAACTCCTTCTGAGATATCCCGCTGTTCTCTCAAAAATAATAGAAAAGGTACTTGATTAAGTAATATAGAACCTGAATTGAGAACCAAATGAAAGATGCTATTATAATAAGACTACTGGCACTAAGCTTCTACTGTATTTGAAAAGACAGAGCACATACATAGGTATGGTTGTGAAAACTTTAAGAGCCATTGTGTGACATGCTACAGTAGTGAAAGGGCTGTAGTAGTCATCAGTACAATCCATGGGATGTTGGTCTGTTGAGATTCCTTTTCACATTTCTCAGTGATCGGACATTTTTGTCAGGTGCATGTTTTTAATTCTACAAAGAAAAATTAAGGGAAAAGACCATATCTCTGGAGAAGGGAATTAAAAAAAAAGAAAGAAGAAGAATCCAAAATAAAACTTATTAGTAGAAATGCATAGCATGTCATCTATCATAGACAAAAGAGCTCCGGTGACCCTGCATGCAAAGTTCAATGGGAACTCCCTTTAAAATCATTTATTCACCAGCAGTGAGTACTTGCATTGAGTCCTCGAGTACAAAAACTGGAAAACAACTTATTACATTTCAGAAAAATACTTCAACAAGCACTAGGCTACATAAATCCTCCATGCGGACCAATGCTAATTCTTTTGTGGAACTGTTTGTAGAGCTGTTACTATAAATATTTAAGATATATGAACTGCTATGAGCAAAAGTGAATCAAAGATTTGCCAGCCATCCCTATGCTACGATTCTAACCACTTCTAGGAAAGCTTCAGGCGATGCACGCCCACTTGCAAGATGCAGATACCCCAGTTCCTGTCTCCCTTGTGGGATTTCGCTGGCTTCTCCAGAGGTATTGCTAACTGTTGGGAAAAAAGGCCCTTGTCTGTGGTAGCTCAGTGAATTCCTGCTTGCCGAATGTGTGGAGTTGCTCCGAGGAGAAAGGTTGACTCAGTCAGTCATTGCTGGTACTGCCTGATCTGGGAGGCTGCTCGAGAGTCATCATAAATTAGGAAAACATAACGGCTGCCGTAATTTAGGACATCAGCAGTCGGCCCCGCTGGACTCATACAGCACGCGATTGCAGGAGCTGCTCTTCATCCCACATGGCTCAGGACGCAGAAGGCTGAGGCAGGACTCCAGTGACTCCGGCTCGCTGGCGAGCGCCCACGCTCGGATACCGCCTCGGCTGGCTGGGCTGCCCTGAGGCCGCCGCTGCGCACCTCGCTGGAGCTGCAAGCACCAAGCGACACCAGACTTGGTTTAACAAATTCTGGTGGGGGAGGAGGAAAAGGAATTTCCTCTGGAAAGCCCACTCTTACTGTTGATGCAATTAAGGCAGAGATTCTCCTGCAAATGGATTGCAGAGCAGTGCCTAGAACTTGCTGAGATCTGCATGGTTCCGTTCTTGTGGCTCCCTCACATTTTAATGACATCCAGCAGGGTTTTTTAAAAATTTATATTTAAATAATATAAAGATATATCTATATCTTTGTGTGTATATATATATATCTTCTTCTTAAAAGAACAGCTCTTGTTACGTTGTTTCCAAACAGAAGGTCTGGTCTGTGTGGTCATGTAGGACAGAAGTGTTGGCAAGACAAGTTACATTAAAAAATGCTATAAATTGCAAAAGGGGCTGAAAACTCCAGATACAGGGCTGTATTTCATAGAACAGAATTGCTTTGGGAAGAAACAGCTATAAAACCAGCTGTGTATTACTGTGTTTTTTTAACAACTCCTAGGATTAAGGTGGGCATAGCAACCTTTAAGGATTTTGCAAGAAGAAGCACAAGCTGCAGGAGAAAAGTGCTTAAATGAGGCTGCATGAAGTCAATCTTTGTACATGCAGGTATAATACAGGTGTAGCATCTCCTAAGTCCAGCTAACAAAGAATTGTTTTAATTTTACAAGTATTAAACCGCTTTATCTTATTATCTAAAGCATGGCAATTGAAACAGTAGGCATACTAATATAGATTTTATAGTATAATATATTTGTATAACATGCTCCACATATTAAATGTTAATGTTCCCTGGCACCAGGGTTCTCTTGGAATCCTCAGACTTTGTTTTAAAAATAAAAGCAGCATGACTCAATACTCTTGTTTGTTTATTGATCTTGTTTTTCTTGCTACTCTCTTACTGAGTATTTAACTCCGTTCCCACAGGTGAGTGACTGGATGCTGTATGGTCCTTTCTGAAGCCCCCATGGGCTCAAGTTGCTTCTCCTCTCCACACGACCATCAGGAATATCCATTTATAGCAAAATAAAAACACTTAGTAACTTGGTTGCTTTCCTCCAAAACATTAAAGAAGTGCTAAGGAATGTGACCTTCACTCTAACACTGAAAAACATTTTAGCCAGAAGGTCAGGGTTCCCAAGTATTGCCATCAGCAAATACTGATGGGGAGCGGCCCTTCAGCAACACAGCACAGGGAGAGTGGACCTAAAGGATGGAGAAATCTCAGCGCAAACTAAACCTGCCATTGTAAACTACCAACCGCTCCCTGAATCTCTAAGGCTTCATTCCTGCCTCAAAAGTAGAGAAGATGCAACAAATTGATAGTAACAGAAATTAATACACAGGTCAAGTTACAGATGTAGTTGCTTTGCATGTTCAACACCTTTACTTTGCTGTTTTTTTGATTACATGTTTTAATTACAAATGAACAGTATAAAGTGCAAATAAGCCTTTTTGTTTTTTAAATCAACCTTTTGCCTATTTGCATACATTTATATTCCCAATAGTTATCAAGTGGCAGATGATAGTTCTAATTACCTCTTCAATGTACAATGCGTGTCATATCATGGTGGATTTTTTGATGGTTCCGACATTTTAATCAATGGATCAAGAAAACAAGATGATCCAGCATGCTTTTGCATCATCTCAGTACCTGCTATGAAGTAGTTTGCATGATTGCAGGGGTAATTAGAAAACTAGTGACAATAACTGCAGAACTTGTGAAAAAAATATAGGTCAGCTTCGGTATCATGGCATTTCTGCAGTAATAAAAGAAATTACTGTTAATTGCCAGGTTATTACCATACTTAACTCTAATAATTCTAGGCTATCCAAACAATGTAGAGAAACACAAATCACACTTATTTTGTCACTCCAGCAAGGTGGCAGTACTGTTCCTGTATCATTAGTTCTACAAATGCTGCACTTTTTATAGTGAATTAGATTTACCACCTTATAACTGGTACACAGAGCTTAAAAATTTACTTTGACATTTCCTTTCAGGGTGATTTGCATGCATATGAATATCATCTCTTGAAAACATTACTTCTAGTTGTGGCCCAGTTACTTTTCTCCTTCTTCAGAATCAATCTGCCAGAGTAGGAGGTGGCACAAGGCAAGACTAAGTTTTAATAAATACAGGACCTCATAGCTCAAAGCTCTAGGCGGAAAGTCTCATTCAGATGACAATTCAGGGTAAAATATAAAAACTGTGACTCTAGGGGAATTCTGGGAAATAGACCAAAATTAATTTATTTTCATTATGACTAATTCAGGAAAACATCTCTCTTCTGGAAAGAATTTAAGCATGTGGTCTTTTGACATCAGTGGAAGTTTAGGAAACCTTACAGGACTGAGCTGGCAAATTTGCATCTCTAAGGAGCATTTTAATATTTTGAATGTATATATAGATTTTTCTTCTCCAAAAAAACTATATAGATGGCTTTTAAAATCCAAACACAAGGTTGATTTGTCTTTATGTTTATGTATATAATGGTGGCCACTGGTTTTTGAACTACATAATAGAAAATTGCAAAAATAAAAAAAATCTAAAAGCAATTATATTCTTCTGTGTAAAATCTATAGGCTGATTCTAAAACCTATAAAAATGAAACTGGGTTTGCTGAATTCTACAGTTGATAAAGAATTATGGAACCTTTCCCTGGAAAATAAGTGTTTTTATCCCTCCAAACTTTTATGGAATTTTCGTAAAATAAATGTGAATAAGATGTGACTCTCAGCATTTTTTTCTGTTATCACTAACAAATGCTCTTTGTGTTTCACAATGGCAAATATGCATTTCTTCCACTCTTTGTTACCTTTCCTAAACTCTGAACAGGACACATGTTCCAATTTGTGAGTTTTTTTGGGGCATCTTTTATTACCAAAAGCTGCTGAAAATCTAGCCTCCCTCTTCTCAAGTGCATTTTACTATTATTCAAGTCAAAATAATGGAGCGGGAAGGATTTTAACCTGTGCTGTTCTTCTCCTGCTGCTGTTTCTGCATAAGTGGGCTGAACAATTGCTGAAGAAAAGTATAGCAAGGAGTAGATATGAGGTCACTGGAAGGAAATGCAGCCTTGTATGACACAAAATCCAGAAACATGTCCAACTTCCAATAAACCCCAGGTTCTTAACCATATATACTGTCCTTCCTATAGGAAAGTGAGTCCAAACATTTTCCACAATGATTTACATGGGGCAAAAAACAATGCTGACAAAGTCAGAGTCGGTCAGAGTCGGTCTGGATCTTACCTCACACGTCTTTCTAGTCTCTGTTTTGACCAACTCTCTCAAAGAAGTCTCTCCAATCCCTGCAGTGGATCGTAATAGATCCAGCTGTCTCAGCTGGCCAGATGCCTTCAATCTCCTTCAGAAAAGATTGTCAGAAGATTGTGAATGAAGCCACAGTGCTAAGATTACTTTTGAGGCTATAATAAAAGATAAAAAAATAAAACTTAAAGGTTAGTGTGAAAATCTAAGGTTCAAACACTGAAAAAAAATACTCTAGTCCCTTGCTGCTATTGTTGATCAAAGTTTTGTTCTACAGGACAACTGTTTTCCACTATGAAGTGAGGTAAGCTGAATTATGATTTCCATTTTTTCCTATATTCTACCTTAAACCTGTATTTATCCTCTATTCTGTGCTGCTAATGCCAGGAAGAGGCTGCCAATGTGCTGATGCCATCATTAGAACAGTATGAGCCTTTGATAGGTGCAGTTCTAGTCCCTAAAACAAATGCAGCATCTGAAGCTGTGATGCCCCAGATCTCTCTCCCTCTCCATTTCCTATGATGAGATATACCGTTTGAACTTTTTCATGCCTTTCATATTAGAAAATAATAAAAAGTGAGTTTTAAAGTGTCTGAAAAATATCATTAAAATTTATTAGCTTGAAAAAAAAATCTGGAGAAATAATTGATCCCTGAGAAATTTTGTGTGTGAGGGAATAGCAGAAAAACAGCAGAAAAGTTAAAAGCTAGCTAAAGTACAGTGAAAATTCATCCAATCAAAAGTTTTATTTTTTGCAGACTACATTTTTGTACTCTTGCATTTTATCTGAAGATAGTTTCAGAGATCTGAGATATATCCCTTGGGCAAAATCTTCCCTTTTCTGGTGATTTTTAAATAGATGTTTAAAATTCTTTGTTATTGTTTGAAAAGAGTAATAGATAACAAGCAGAGTGTCCTTGCTTATATTCCCTTAGTACCACTACATATTAACAAAGATTGTACTAAAACAAATGTTTTAACTCACTTTTGACTGAAAATTGCTGACTGGGTGATGGTGCATGTGTCCAAAAGTGATCAACTCAAAATCAGGCTAAAAACACCCATAAAGAGCTTTGTGATGTAGCAGATGGAAAGCGCCATAAAACTACCAGCTGGGATAATATGATATAGTTTCCAGTCAAATTCATTAATGATTGAAATCTGTGCCATGCCCTGTGAATACTCAACCTTAATGTCACTGTTGCTTCAGGGTGCCAAGTGTGTATGCTGTAGCGCAAAGGTGCAACACTTAACATTGCTGTGACAGAATGATGAATTGACTTACATGAGATTGAAGACTGCTTCTTCAAGTGTCAGTGCTCCAGTAAACTGTGTAGTTATTAGTTTTCATCATTTAGGTGATAGTTTAAAAAAGCTGGTGGTTTAAAAGAATGAAAGCAGCACTTGCTGCAAGTTTAAGTTCAGCTTTAAGATTTTTAAACACAGCATCTTTCAATTTATTTTAAACATAGCATCTTTCAATTTACAGAAACTAACCCTAAAATCAAAAATTTGGGCAAATTCACTATAAAATTTCAAAAAGACTAGAAGACATATATAGCCTCCACAAACAGAAGATTTACATAGGCATTTGATTTTAGAATTTCAGTTAGTAATCGACTACTTGCACACATAAACCTGGAGGATAGTTGCATAAACAGTTCTCATTTAAATTTTTAGTGAGGAATAACCACAATGATGTTGACAGATAGGGCAGGAGTATAATTAAGCACTATCAGGTTTATACAGGTTTTGGACAAAAGCCAGGTTCTGTAAAGCCAGCTACAAACACTCCTCATCTTCGGTGTGATTTGGAGTGAATGCTACTATTGATAGAAAAATAGGACATAGCCTTGTTTCTCTTGAACCCAGTGATCTCTGGGGTCCTAATCCAGGTGGCTTGTGCTAATTTTTCTACTACTCACCTAACCAACATCAGTCATTCTGTCTAAATCACTGAGGTGACTTGCATGAGGAAGAAAAGTCAGCCTTTTTCTCTTATAGCTCTATTGCCAAGTGACTGAAAGAGAAACTATTAAAAATATAGAATTTGAAAATCTGGTTAAAAAAACAAAATGGTATTATATTTCCTTTCCTGGAAATGTCTAGAAAAATAGAGTCAGTGTTTTATGATTCCATTATCTGGCTAACAGTCCATTTTTATTGCACAGCAAACGGTTAGAATTTACCTTTCCATATATTCGTAAGTTCTTTTTCACAATTTATGTCTGTTTTATAATCATTCCCATGTGCTTCAGTGAAATTAGATTATTTTTCTAGCTTTAACCAATTTTCAAAACTCTGCAGTCGTATAAACAGTTTTGCACTTCCACAGGGTTTG
Organism: Crypturellus tataupa; assembly: GCA_034781795.1. Lineage (NCBI taxonomy): Eukaryota > Metazoa > Chordata > Aves > Tinamiformes > Tinamidae > Crypturellus > Crypturellus tataupa. The sequence goes on from JAWLRI010000607.1 coordinate 2,428,785, forward strand.
GTTTGGGGTTTTTGGAGAAAGCAGAGTAATAGCTGTCAATGAAAGTGTAAAATTATACACTTCCTTCTAGCTAAAATGGCTGCATAACTGGCACGGGATATTTTGAAAAGCACACCTTTTGTTAGAATAGCTGAAGTTTATCCAAGCCTACAAGTGACGGTTTCCTTTGGGAAAGGAACAGGCTCTGGGGGATATTTGCATGAGAAAGGCCTGCTCCTTATGTGTGGAAGGTCTGTGGAAAGAAATCTGCACAGGCTCAACTCCTGTCATGCCTGACATGTTGATTAAGGCTTTTCATGAGTGGAGGACTTGATTGCAGGCTCCTGCTAATGCAGGAGACATAATTAGTTGCCCATAGTTCCAAAAGCGACACAGCAGAAAAAAAACGGGGTTGTTTACTTTGCTTTTAATGGGATAAATGCATTGGGACTATGTAAAAAGAGCCTGGAAACTCTAGTTGTAGTAGAAGAGAGGTGCATCCAGAAAAGGGCCCATGTAAAGGACTGTAAAACCATCACCAGGTTGAGAGATGGAGAGTGAGCCCAGCGCTTGGAGTAGCCCCCATGGGGCACATCCTTGCCTTGGCCATGGCAAGCAGTGGGGCTGAGTGTCCTTGCCTTGGGGGCTGCCAGCCAGTTGTATGGACAGCTTGACGGCAATGCTAGTCCATCGGTGACCACAGTGCTGGAGAAGCAGCACACAGGCCCGGGGAAGAGGAGGCTCCAAAGAGACACAGGCAGGGTGGCCCGAGAGGCACGCACGAACACGGAGCAAGGCTGGCGGGAGGCGAGCTGTGTGTGGCTCACACATAGCTGCCATTTCAACAGATGGTTGGACTCCATCCAACGCAACCATGAGCACGGACACACTTGGCAGAGACTGCTGTAACCCAGATCGGTCCCTTGTGGCCTCCTGTGTCAGGCCACAGGCCCTGCAGCGGTGCAGCGGGGCAGGCTCCAGAAGTGACCGGCGGCCATGCCATCCCTGCTCGCTTCTCCTCCTCGGGCTATGAGCTGGGCGCAGCGTGGGCAAGAACTCCAGCCCCGTGCCTGGAAAAACCACATATGTTGCAGTCTGGGGGACAATGTTACATAAATATATGTTATGGCTAGAAAACACAGCTGAAGAGTTTCCCCACTTTGGTTCCTCCTAATGAGAAACGGGAGCACTAAATATTCAAGAATGTGCCTAGGGAATAGGAAACTTAATTATTAAGGTTATATCCTAAAATTCTCCTGCCTGGAGAAGTCTGGGGGAAGGAGGGGTTCTGATATGCAAGCACTCTGCTATCACCGAGCTAGCATCTTGGGCAGATGGGCCGAAGCAGCAGTATTTAAGAAGCCCAGGCACAACCCGCTAGTTCATATACAGCTAAGTCAGCTATACACACAGGTGTACAACAGCTTTTTTAATCAGAGCAATTTAAAACTCTACTGAAAATGCCAATCATAACACACAGTATACAGGCAGCCTGGGGTTTCAATGGCTCATTATTCATTGACGTCAAAACCAGTGTCTGTTGGAACCATCAAAGGCATTTCTGGTAAATGAAGGAGAATTTCTGACCTGCCACCTAAAACTGAGAACCACTCTGAACAGCTGATTGAAAATGTGACCTTCTATCCACCATACTTGCTACGAGCAGAAAGAAATAGGCAAGGGGATGACAGAATTCAAAGCCATTAGTTTTAAGGTAAAGCTATTATGTTTTATTGGTCCAATTCATGTTTGAGCTCTTCTTGTCAGCAAATATTAAAAAGTGAATTCAGGACTTAAGTTTAAATGAAATGCTGCAAACTACAGGGTCTCGCAATGGCTTAACAGAAAAATTATTGCATGCTCAAATACCAAAGACTCTGAAATATTGAGCTCTGCTGCACATAGCACGAAAAAATAGTGTCAGCCTGGAGAGCCTTGAGGAAGGAGAAGAAAATGAATCAGGTAGAAGAAAGAAAGGAAGGAATTAAGAGAGCTGGGTACATAGAATAACGGGGTGATGATTAATGACACTGGGAAATCAGACAGCAAAATATACATACCTGAACAGCACAGCGTTATTTTTCTCCACCATGGGAGCAAGGTATTCATATAAAGTGTTCAGAGGACACTGATACTGCATTTGCCTCAGCGCTTCTCGGGATCACACCAGCATGCCTTTGCTAACTCATTTGTCTACGATGCTATTCTGAAATTCAGTAATTAAGAGCTATCATAGCCTGAAAAGCAGGAGGGTGCAATGCTCCAGTGTCAAAAGCCACAGTCACAGACAGCAGCAACGTAATTGCCTTTCCATTACTGGTGGTTGCCTCCACGCCACCCTCTCCTGCTGGTGGCACAGCCAGGTTTGCATTGGCCAAGTGCCAACCCAGACCTCAGGGGGACCCAGGCCACAGTGAGATGCCAGCCGGTATCAGGAGTCCTGCCCTGCCACCATCACCATTGTCATGGTCCCCTAAATGGCCGTCATGGTCCCCTAAGAACTGCCATAACCAGAGTCTTTCCCTTAAACACTGAGACCCTACATCATTCTTCATGTGTGAAAATATTAACCAGACTGGCATACAATGACCTTGAAACAACAGATTTTGAGTCTGTGAGTTTCAGTGACAGAGCAAACTGGGTTAGTTTGGCCCAAGCTGTGCAATCATTGATGGTTTTAAGACTTCCAACACCCGTAAACAAGAGAATGAACCCAACACCTGACTGATCTGCTGCACACAGCCACTCTTTCCACTGACATTGATGGAGTTACTTCAGAATGAGGAAAGAATTTGGTTTTAGATTTTGTGGTTAACTATTTTTTTTTTAATTACAGAGATGTGATTTACTTTTTTGATCAATTCTATCTGAAATTTCTATTTTTAACTCCTTACTTGACAATCTAAAAAACAGCTGCATGTGTCCCTGAAAAGTGAAATGCTGACAATTTGCTTCTTTCGTTTTTTGTTATAATCACTGCTGACTATCAGGAGACATTTAACGAAATACAAATTTGGGGGTGGTGACATCTTGGTAGATACAAATCTTTTACATTTGAACAAGGTACAGCCTACCAAGCAAGTATAAAAATACACGGCTTAAGTAAAGCCACATACATGTTGCAATTTGGGTTTGCCTCTGAATATAGAAACTCTCCTTCTGAGTTAATACAGGTTTATAAGAAGATCTGAAAAAGCCTGTGGTTTTAATATGATGTGATACAAAAGGGGGAAATGGACAATGGGTTACTGCAAAACCAATAGCAAACTTTAGTATTTTTGTCAGACACTGGCGTTTTGACAGATTCCTAGCATTTTGTATGGAGATTTAATTTTGACATGCCCTGACAAGGATATTTTTTTGGTGCTGTACAGGTGCTCTACAGTTAAGTAAAGTTCTCAGGAACATCTGCTCATCACTATAAAACTTTACAGTGACCTGCAGATTTGAAATTTAAATCAAGTAACATGTCATGTTATAACTTTTAGATTAAAAAGAAACATCTCAGCTTTGCAAATGAACCAACACTGGCAGAATGGTTGAAGCTGTTTTTTACCTTAAAACAAAAATCATATGGGATTGATGCTAGCCAATGCCATTTTCTTAGGGTATAATTATATACATCTGCTATTACAATAAAGAAAACAATCCTTTAGCAAGATGCTTCTGCTGGCAGAAAATTTTTGAAGTTAGTATTAACATATAAAACTGCTCCTTTGCTAACATTCATTCTTTCTATTCCAAACATCCTCCTCATATTTTTCAGCTGCCTCCTGCTATTTTGCTCCATTCTATTGCTTATGGCTTCTCTGACTGAGAGCCATACGGATCTAAATCCTGCTCACTAGCACAGCCATCCCCATCTGTCCTGCAATATAGACTTGGGCTATGTCTTCACTTTCAAAAAATCTTTTTTTTTTTTTTTTTTTTTTTTTTTTTAATCATAAGATAACTGCCTGCATTAGAAGTCTGTCAAATCCTAATAGAAAGAAAATTCGGTTGTTTTGACCATGGAGGTATTTAGGTAAGGTCAGGCTGTAATGTTAACCTCACCTAGTTATGCAGTTGTAAAAAAAAAATTCTTCAGGCCTTGTCTCAGTTACCATCTTAAATACGAACAGCTAATACACACTAGTTATCTGCTGCAAAGATAACTGCCTGTTTTTAGAAAAGAACTGAAAGAAAAATTGTAAAAACATCATTTTTGTTAATGTCATTGCAAATGCATTCACACAGTTTTTAATCTCCATATCTGCGAAGACATAAGCTTCAAGAAATTGGAAGTGCTTTCCAGCTTCTGCTTCTGCCTGTGTATTCCAACCGGATTGTGACTCATATTATCAGAGGGAGCCTGGCCTGTACAATTTCTTCTGCATTCCCTTCCTCCTCTCCCCACAGACACAAGGAAAGAAGCCCAGGGCTATGCAGGAGTGCACGGGGCACAGTACGAAACACAAGCGGTCCATGGGGCACACCATGGACTGCATTGTGGCATAGTCTGGAGGCATCACCCAGCTACTACTTGGTGCTTCTTTATAGTAAAGAAAAATGATGATGACTTGGAGGTGGTAGAATTATTTATATCCTTCTTTTTAAATAGGATTTATATCTATTTAAATATATAATATATATTTAATATATTTACATTTATATCCTATATATATATGTTTATATAAATATAAATACTTTTATATTTTTATATATATATATAGAGAGAGGAAGAATCACATAACATTTTATGTTCTTATACATGTATTTCTTCTGTTTCTTAGTCTGGATTTTCTTCATACATCGGGCTCTTAAGAAGTTGAGCAGTAAAAGGATTATCAGTCACATGAAACTTGGCATAGTATCTTCCTCTGGTTTCACCGCCTTGCAGTCATATTTGAAAACATCTGTAATAATGGAGTTTTGACTGAATCTTAGGAATAATTATCACTACTAGACAGCATGAAGATGATATTGCATAGCCCACACAATTATTGTTTTGCAATTACTACATACATATTTGAATCCTAAATAAATTCTTGCTATAACTCACCTATTGCCACATCTCAGGCTAAGTGCTGCTCAGCTCATAATGTTTTCAGAAGACAAAAATTTAATCTTCAAAAGAATTCCTGCTAATTACAGGCTATATGGAGAACCAATAAGACAGTAGATAGAAATTATTTTAAAAGTAATTTACTGAAAATGTCTAACTGACATTTTTCAGCCAACTCTTCAATTTATCCCTCTGTCCAAAGTAATATTGCTATTTCAGAATAATCTAGATGCAAATTTACCTGACATTTGTCCTTTAAGAATACATGATAAAACAGAAAATTATTATTCTCTGTCTTTCAGACTCTGCATTTTTCTTATACTGCTATGTGGTAGTCAGGAGTTATACTCCAAGCAAGATCTCTCTCCAAACTCCACACTCTCCAAAAAGTCACTCCCACTCAAAATTATGCAAAATCAACCTTTCCCCTTGTTCTCTGCTTATCGAGTGTACTTCTTCAAAAAACTCAAATGTCCAGCTTCATTTTCAGGATTTTCCCATCCCTTTGTCAATCTTTCTTTCTGCCTAATTTTAGCTTCATACTTTCTCAAACCTACTTATGTTCACACACTCTAGATAGAGGTAAAAAATGCAAAAAATGCTCTCAAGCATCTTGAAAACGGAACAGTCAGGGTTCAGGCAAGCAAGAGTAGTTTGTTACTCAGTCTTAATATTCTGCACAGAAAGTTGATATGGAGACTCAGAAAAGGACATCCAGTGCCCTCACAGAAAGAGGCCTAGAAATGCTGGAAAACACACTATAGAGAGTAACAGGACTAATAGGGAAAAATGAATCTTTTGTGAAATTTGCCAGCTATCTGCTTGAAATGATTAGTAACATTGATGAAGTATAAGCGCACCATCTATGTTATTCTGCCTTTCTTTATGGTAAAGAATTGATCATTCAGGCTTAGGCTAGCATACTGCTAGTTAACGTGATCTAGAATTATTGGCGCTGTTAGAATAACACAAAAGCGATTACGAAGATGAACTGTATTGTTAAGAGACAAATTTAGCACAGTTGAAAACTGAAAGTGAACCCCAAATCGGGATGCCACAGTCGCACTGACATGAGCTCTATAAAGCTTGCGCTCAAGAGCACCAACTACCATATTCTGCAAGGGGAGAAAGTGAGAACTAAAGCACCAAGTCAGGAGCTGCTGAAGAAGTACACTTGAAATAATAGGACAGTCGATGAAAAACTGATGCCAGTTGCAGGAGCTAACAACTGATTCTCAGTTCTCTAAAAAAGAAATCCTTGTAACAAGAGGAATCCTGTAAAGACAGGAACAGGCAATGCCAAAGCTCTGTTTGGAGTCAATAAAGCATAAAAACATATAAATTTAGCAGTAGGGTCCAAAAAGTATAGCTTGACAGGCACACAAGAGTTGGTGAAGATGCTTGACCAGGACTAAAATATCCATATATTGTATATTATTACTTATGATGATAAGCGGCTTATGTAAACTATAGAGCTGTAAAGACTTTAAGTTTCTCTTTTCTTTGTAGGCAGGTTTTCACTCTACCCAAGCACTCACACTGCCACTTTGCAATGATATTTTATTTTTTCTTTCAAGAAAAAGTCACCTTTCAAGAACTCTAGATTTTAGCAAAGTGGGAAACAATTTACCGCCACCCTACATCCAATACTGGTTTTCCAAATACTCATTTTCCTAACTGGAAATTCCCACTCCAAAGGCAAAGATCAAATAAACATTTTGTACATAACATTGCAGTACTGAAGTCCAGTTCCCTACAAGTCACAAAACTGTACCTAGGACTGCAGAGCTTTTTTAAAATTTGTTAATTTTGTCATGCCACATATCCATATCATGCCACATTTCAGATTCCATTTCCTTAACCATGTGTTTCTTTCATTTATGTAACTTGAAGAAAACTAGAGTGAATGTAAGATAGTAAAGCAATTGATATTGCACTTTGATAATGCAATTATTTAATCTAATATCCAGAAATGACTCAAAGTGTTTAATAAAGTGTGGACTGACGTTTTCACATATAGGAGTTATACGGTCTTACTATATTTACATTACTCTTAAGACCTTTTTAGAAGAATATATATATGTATATATCTGTTGCAATTAGGAAAGGAGGGAAGGTGGGAAAGGAGAGAGAGAGATACATAAGCTTGGAGAGACTAATACATAATTACTGCAGTAGAATTTTCAAGTCACCTAACCTTGTTTGAAGATTTATTTAGTTGACCTTGCTTAGTCTCTGCATTAATTCTGTTTATGTTTGCTTCTAGCCTAAGCAACCTAATCCTCCACTTACACTTGCCTGTTGCACTGAAACACATTAAGTTTTTCCTGGACAATATTTTGCAATAAGGACTTCCTACTGTGCTAGATCCTGACAACAGAAAAATTTTAAGACACTTGTCCTTAAGAAAGTGTTGTAGTCTAGCAAAAAATAACTGCAATACAAGGGCAAGATTACTGACTGAAAAATTGATTTATTTTCTTACTGTAATTTTTATGCAAGTAGAGGAGTTTCATCTAAAAGGAATGGACATACAAAATAAAGTTCAGTGACAACAGGTCCTGCAGACATGAGATAAAGCCTTAAAAAAAAAAGTAGGTAGACAACTATTTTTGATTACATGTGATGCTTCCTAGCTCAAAATAGTAGTGTTATTTATATTCTTGCAAATCTTCTCTAGAAATGGTAGTATTTTTGGATGCTTTCCAGAAATAGTAGGCTAGTCTGATAATAAAAGGAACAGCCAACAAAGTATTCAGCACATCACCAGGTTTTCATTAGAGATAAATCAAGCATCCTATCATCATTCTCTAATTTCCTTGTAGAAGTAAATAGTCTTATGATTCTGATGAATCTATTTTTAGCGATCCTTTATGAGCTTGCAAACGCACACATGGTCATTTACCCTATGGTACCTGTGCATTTTATGCATATATATAGGATTGTCACAATGAACTGTTTTGTAGTGTATCAAACCATAAATGAGAGCATAATTTCCTCTAAATGTTATGCCAGATCCTCAAACTTGGTGGATTATAAGGAGTCATAACAGTGAAATATAAACTATGAAAAATACAGCTCTGAGGCAAAGCAGTGGTAAAATGCACTAGAATAAAATTTTATTTGAATGAATGAATGTGCATCCGACAGTTGAAGCGACAGATCTACTAGTGGCTTGTGCATTCCCTCAAAAAGGAAACGTCCCTCCCTAGCATACCGCATGTAACTTGAACCTGATCTGCAAGAAACATGATGCTTCCAGTCAACCTCTCTTCTCAGTGTTTTCCATTAAAGCAAATAAATACATAAAATTGATTGTTGCTGAATTGTGCAAGTTGGGCATTCCTGTTGCTGCATATGGGACAGAGGCATCCTGTGTTAAAAGCCATTTAAATCCAAAAAGAGAAATTCAGTTGCCTTGCATAGCTCTCTAGCACAATTTTAAAGCCACTAGTATACCCTGTCTGGACTTGTGGGATGGGAAAGGGATGGCAGTCTTCCAGGAGTCCAGTACAACACTGTATCCTACTGCAGCAGCCTCAGATACCTGAAGTGCAATTAAGTGCATTGGCAATAAATACAGATATTTTGCTTAAGCACTTGAATTACTTCATAAGTAACTGGAAAACACAATGTTTCCGAAGAGCTTTTTCCCTTCTGAAATGCAGTGCCTCTGGCAAAGAAAAAAAGCCAATTTCATTCCCTGTATAACTTCATCCAATTCTCCTCTGTATTGTAAAAACCTTGTAAATGGAAAAACAAACTAAACCAGGGAGGAAGTTATTGCTATGACAAAATAAAGTCACAAACCCATATACAAATGTAGTGCAAAGAAAGCGAAGTACTGCTGCTGTAAGTGCCCTTAGTGAAGGTTTAGTGAAGGACTGCTGAAGGCCTGTAGAGTTTCCATATAAAAAACAAATTGAATTAAGCAAATTGAATTCAGAAGTATCTACCAATAAGATATATGTCTATGACTCATTTGCTTTTTTCTTCATAGTTGAAAAGGAGAAAAAGAAAACATATATATATATAAAGAGAGAAAAAGGAGTTGATTGTACAAAATCCAGGAATGACATTTCTAGACACTCAGTTGGGATATGAAGAAAATGCAAACTCCCAACTTTTACAGTCACATAGGAAGAAAAGAGACTTCACATTTAAATGGCAGAAGGATAGAGGATAGAGGATAGAGGCAGGCTAGTGGATAGAGGAGGCTAGTGGAGGCAGGATAGTGGATAGAGGCAGGCAGAAGAGTATCATCCATCGCATATTTTCATGGAATCACAGATAACTGGCACAGATAGCTATTAGCAAGTGCTGTGCAGACAGTACACCTCAAAGGACAGTTTTACAGAGCACAATTAGGGAACTATCACAGGATAACAGCACAAAGGTGCTTATTTGGAAACTTAACCACCAACTGATGGTGCAAGTATGAAAAAGACAGAGATAAGCAGTGATTTACCATGAACAGATTTGAAATAGAAGACAAACTCCCTGTATTAGACAAAGAGGGAGAGAGAAAATAATGTACAGAAAAACATCCCTTGTAGCAGTTTTCAGGACAGGCATTTGCTCTAAAGACTGCACTTGTCAAAAGTAATGAAAAGGAAGCTGAAATAATTGATCCAGGTCTGAAGAGATCCCCAGGATGTTCACACTAATGTACACCTCAGAAGTGAGGATTTAGCAATATTTCTAAACAGGAAATAATTCTCTCAGATAGTGTGTCTAAGGGTGAAATTGTTGGCTATAAACACCACCAAAAAAAAAAAAAAAAAAAAACCCAAAATCCGGGAGATCAAAAATTCAGAATGGTTGTAATTACCCATGTAAGCACAAGGGCTTTGTGAGAAGAG
>JAWLRI010000607.1:2438769-2475242 GCA_034781795.1 Crypturellus tataupa
TTTAAATTGTTGGCTATAAACACCAACAAAAAAAAAAAAAAAAAAAAAAAGCCAATGGGAACGAGTCTATGGACAACCCACCGAGCTAAGGCTGAGACCTAGTCACTGCTTGTAGAAACATCAGAGTGACTCCTTGGGGTCTGGGCTTGGAGGAAGACAGGCAGGCTGAGAAAGGAGAAGCAGGACACCTAACATAGAGCTGGCAGCTTAATCTGGGGATCAGGCCCCACCTAGAAGGAGAAGTAAAGTGGGTAGTCACAGACTTTTGCGGAAGGAGAGGATGAAGACCAGATGGAGACTCACAAAATTCATAGCATGGCAGCACAGGAACAAGGAGAAGAAGAAATGAGGGAAACACAAGATTCCAAAAAGCAGCACAGAGATGACATGTAGACAGACACCTGGCACATCAACAAAGATGAAAAGGCTTGCTCTGAGATTTATGCTAAGCAAGACAGCATAAGAGAATCTGCAGGAGATAAGGGAAGAACCACAGACAGTAGGGGTTTTGAGACAAAAGGGAGAAAAAGGTGGGGAATCAAATAAAAGGCCTGTGATTTCAGTTGTGAAAGATGGAACATCTGTAGTTCATTTTATACTGTGAGCTGAAGGAAGGCAGCAAGACGTTAAAGGGGGAGACCAAGGGAGAGCAAGGATACACAGTAAAACCCTAGGAGATGAAAGACAGTGGAGCCAGCAGGGAAGAGGGCTGTATGTTGCAAGAGATAGCTTGTCTCACATGGGTGGGAACTGATTAAGTTAGGGAAGCAAGAGTTATTTAGCAGGAAAGAAATAAAAATAGCAGCACCATAAGAGTCTAGATGTTGTCCAAAAATCTAGACTGTAAGGGTCTAGATGAAAAAAAACAAGAGGCAGAGGGAATTCAGGTTATTCTGGAGACCTAAGTTAGTCAGACCTCCTGGTCTACTGATGTTACTCAAAACTATGCTCTTCCAGCACCTCATATGATAACCATGAACTAAGGACTTTGCCCTAGTATGCAACAGCCAGACCAGCAGAACTGTTTATATATTCCACATAAATGATGATCCCTTAAAGCCTCTTCACTATGCTATGTATCTTCAATTAATCCTTGCATTTTTCATTCATTATTGTATCACCATAAGCACTTGTGTCACTTGGAGGAATGACCATATGGTGCAGTTTTGGCACCAGCTGGTTTCCCGTTGTTAATAGATAGGGATCTTAGAGGTCTTCCAGTAAGATACATACAGATGATTTAAAGACTGCTAAAGAATGGGGTGGCAAGCTCATTCAAAATGTGACGTAGTTCTAAAATATTTGGATGAGTATGAAAAGATCATTTTAAGGAATCCAACTGCTTTTTTAGAAAACTCTGGTGAGTATGATTGTTAGATCCACAAAAATGTAAGTAACCCCCTTGTGTCTACCCTCCATGGGGCTTAACCAAAAGCTAAAAAGGGTAAAAAGCAGACCGCAGAGAGAGTCGGTTCCAACTATGAGTTGTGACATCTTGGTAACCAGGAACAACTGAGTGAGAGGAGCCAAAGGGAAGATTAGCAAGAGCACATTATGCATCACTGTCCTGCTGTGTATCATCGTTCTACAGCATGGCTTTAGAAAACTTTAAATACAGAAGTCAAACCAAATTGGAGCACTCTGCAATATTTTACATTCCCTTTCTTTCTTTTTTTTTTTTTTTTTTGGTTTGGGGGATTAGGCTTCAGGTGGAAAGGACACTGTTTGTGAAGTCACATAAAAACAAAGTACACCTTGATGCTGTCAGAAGTACAAATCAGAGAGGGAAAGGTTAAAAGAGAACTCTGCAACTATTTTGGTGCTGCAAGTTGACTTAGATAAAAGCAAACAGTTAAATAGAATCCAACTCAATTCAAACAGACAGTTTTGACATTTAAATGAAATTTCCAAAGCATGTACTGTGGTTAAACATGGAGTGTGGCTAGCTTCCAGATACATATGGTAATTGTGAGGAAGCAGTTTTATTGATGACAATCAAAGCTGGCAGGAGATTTTTAGGCCCAGGGAACACTAGAAAAAGCCAGGTTCCTTCACACAATGTATGTTATCTTTCTTTTTCAGCCAATATCCTTTCCTTTTCCATTCTTTCCAACTCTGGCCTTCTGTACTATTCCCTAGCTTTTCCTCTTAATACTCCTCTCTGTGTTGGCATTCTTTTATCCTCTCCCTTTCCCATGTCATTCTTTCCATCACTCTTCCACCATAACCTCCATCACCCTCTAAAATGCAGGTAGACTTGAAAATATTGCCATAAGAACCTTGCAAAGATTATCCAAACGTTGTTTTGATCTCAGTGCTTGATAGAGTTACAAACACATGTTTAACAGCCACAATCAATAGGACAGCTGTCAAAAAGAGGGCATTGATTTTTCCTTACACTTGCAGAATTTAGCCTGTTTTCAAGAACTCCTTGTTCGCTAATCACATATGACAAATGCTTAATGATTATTGTTGTCATGTAAATGCATCAGGTATTTACCACTTTTATAACTAAGTCTCTAAAAGCAGCATAACCAACCAGAAGTCCTCTCTTCCTCTTTCTTTCTCCAATGGCTATCAGCAGAGCTGCATGCTATACACTTGAAAGTTAAGTTCAGCATGTGCTCCTATCCTCTTGAGTGGCAGGTCATTCGAAAAAGAAAGGAACAAGCCAAGACAGTGTCCAAAATGGAGCTGCTAGGTGCAACGTGCAATCCAAGAGAGAACAAAGAGACGAGCCTTTGATCCTCCCCTCTAGGAGTCAAGCCTGCCTTGGGTAGTGCTTCAGCTGCAGCAAAAAACAGAGTCAAGGGCTCTTGCAGCTGTATGCATCTTGTCCTGGTTAATTCACCCCCAAAGCTGAATGCCAAATCATCCTTCGGAGGGGAAAGAGAGAAGTATTAACAGAAAGAACAGGAGGGATGTATATCAGCATCTTGAACTGAAGCCCAGACTAATTTAGCAGCAGTCAGAGAGCTGGGCACAAGAGAAAAAAAAAAGAAGAAAAAAAAAAAAAAAGAAAAAAGAAAAAGAAAAAAAAAAAAAAAAAAAAAAAAAAAAAAAACAAAAAAGAAAAACAAAAAAAAAAAGAAAAAAAAAAAAAAGGGAAGGTTCTCTCTGGCCTGCTCCAGCTTTGAATTCTTTAAGAGTTTCTAGGCAACTCTATAGAAATAGTAGTTGGAAAGATTTATGCCAATCTGCTCTGGAAGTGACCAAACCACATGCCTCTGTGCTTAGATCTGGAGAAAGGAATGAAGTCTTAGAATTATCTGAGTATGCAAAAAGGTAGATGAACACAATGCAAAACAAATCCCATCCAGCTGAGAATACTAAGAACCAGAAGGCATCCAGAACACTTTTGACATTGCTCTCCTATTTCAGAAGAATTAACAGAAAAAATAAAAAAAGCTCCCAGACAAAAGGAAAGCCTATATCTATGGATTTTCATCCATTTGTAGGCCAGCATCACCTCACTCAATTTTAGATTGAGAACAAGGTGATGTCTCCACTTCCTACACAAAGAAACCAGCAGCAAATACTTTGACCTCACTCAAAGATCTAAGTGCAGAACAGGAGGTAAATGAGGGTACTGTTTACCAATATTTTATGATTTATTAGGTACTATCGCTTCAATTCTTTTTCTGGAAGTGCTGAAGGAATCACACGACTTCCGAAAAAGACTAACACAACTTCAATGAAACAGAAGGAGATTTAACTAAGAGAGAGCATTATAAATAAAAATAGGTAGACAAAAATGCAGTATGTGAGCAAATTTAAGGATTTTTGTGTGGTAGACTGAATCTGCACTGGAAAGCATTTAGGGATTCTACCATAATGGACATTTTCAACAAAATGTCCCCAAAAGGCATAAACCACTTATTCTAAGACTGGCCTTATGTTTCTCAGTCTTTTTATTCTGAATGAACTGTGACATCCTGGCACTGTTTTCAAGTTTTTTTTTTTTCCCCATTGCAAAATCTTACTGCTGTAGAGTATCTACATAGCTTCCAATGCCAACCCATTCTTCAGCCTCTCTATTTAGAAGCAATCTTTCAAAATTAAAAATATTTTCTTTTGATTAGAATCAGAATTTTGAGACTCTAGTTCTCAATCTGCGATTTTATCCATATGCAACAGCTCTCTCTAGAAAGTTATGTTCAGATAGTCATCTGCATTCACATCTGAGATTAGAAAATAGTTCCAAAACATCATTTTCTGCACCACATTTAGTCCACAGAGGACTATAATTTCTATGTAAGATGCTAAGGTACAACTGACATTTACTGAGAGTAAGACCATTAACCCATGATCATCCACATCATAACACAGTACATATCACAGCATATGAACGCATCCCCGCGGCTTCAGTTAAAACAAGGTTCTCTAGTTTGTCTGTCATCACTATCAGTTTCATAAAATGCTACCTGAACATGTTCTACCTGTCTGCCTAAAAATTTAGATATGACCTTTCATGATCTTCAAGGCTTTGAAAAAGCGAAATGATATTTTCTTCCACTAATATATACAGAGAAAACAGGAACATGATTACATATTTGTCTATTTAAAAGTAAACTGATTTCCTTACATAAAAATCACAGACTACATATTATACTGAAGTATCTGTATCTCCATGGATGACAAACAGTACGGAGGAACCACCTAAACACTGAGCGAGACAGGCTTACATTTAAAACTGGAACATTCATACTGTGATTTAAGAGAAATAGAAAGGCTAAAGTCTATTAGTATGTGAGTATTAAAGAAATACTCTTCAAAGCCACTGGATATCAAGATAAAAAGCATGAATTTATTATAATGTCTGTGGATATAAGTAAATACTTGTGTGAGGTTTGTGAATATGTGTTCATGTCGTGGATATAAGTAAATACTTGTGTGAGGTTTGTGAATATGTGTTCATGTTCATGATAGCATATTTCCTCATCAGAAGACCCAGCTATTCACTACTTCAGAAATTATGATTTGCCAAAGCTTTCTGGGTTCAAGTTGCAATGTGGGTGAACCACTCAGGCTTTCAACTATAATTGGTTGAAAAAGGAAACATATTTGTTTCATACTTGCTCACAGTGTTTATCTACCAGTGTCCCAGCCTGAAAATGTGATACTCCCTCCATCATCCAGTTTAGACCTTGGAAAGCATGAAAAGCTGAAGTAGAGCCCAGCCAACCAATCTACTTCCCCAAAAACACCCATATCTATAAAATGCTGATAACCTCTTCCACCACCTAACATCTCCCTAAAGCTGCATAAAGTCATGACTTCCATCTTCTTTTTTATTCATACATCCTGAACCCTCTGCATAACCAAACAAGGCACATTTTTTCTGCCTATGATACAGTCTACAGCCATCCTATTTTTGTTTTATTTCTTTATTAATAGTTGGTCTATCCACTGAATTTTGCACTTTTTTTTTCCTTCTAATGGCTAGCAAACAATGCATGCCTTTATTCAAATCTGAGAGGGCTGATAGGATTAGAATCCACACAATGCATTTTGAGTATAACTGAACTGAAAAAGAAAGCATGATATTATCTTTTATTATCTCAAGTGATGTTGGAAAAATATACAAGCGACAGTTCTTTTTTCAGCTCTCTGTATTTTTGATGAATTGTTTCAGTGTATGTAACAAAAGCTATTATCTTCTTATACACATCTTTTCTTATTTCTGTCCTTAGACTGTCACAGCTACAACAGCACTGCTACTGAAAATGGAAAAGTTCTTCCCATATAGAAGTGCATATGGAACGGTATTTTTAGGTAACTAAAGTGGGTTTTTAGACTGCTGCCAAGATTTGGCATGTAATTACTGCACTAAATCATGAGCCTTAATAAAATTGATAATTGGATTGCAAAGATTCAATATTAGCACAGATCCTTTTACTTCTTGTTTATCTGAATAGTGTTTTACTCCCTAGCTATGTGTCTTGGTGAATAAAGTATATTAAAAAAATGGCAAGTAATATATTTTACACTTCCTGATACAAAATGTAAAGTCTAAACCAGGGCCAACCTGTACCCCCATCTAACGATGGTCTACAAAATCCCTCTCCTGTGACAGCATCCTCATGTGCAATATTTTTGGTTCCCTGGGGAGACAATTTCTCCCATATGAAATATGCTGCATATTTTTAGAGGGCCTCATATTATATAACAATTAAAGATACTTCTAGCTGTTGAGAAAAAGTGTATACTCCTGATACCAAGTGTGTTCGATGGAAATACCACCCCGGGTAAAACACTCACACGGATCCTTCCATGGGCCAATTATTTTTCTTGAGATACATACTCAAATTGATCTGAGGTTAAAGGCAACTCCCCCTCTGCAGCCAGGTGTTATTTTTTGTCTTGACTCTGTGATGGGTCCTAGCAGGCCAGAATATTGGTTAATGATCTCCTCCGCAAAGATACTTCAGCTTACACCAAATACTTTCCTCCCTACTTGAAAGACTCATATATACCAAAACATTAGATGCTATTGCTAGATTCTTCTCTTTTGCTTTTATGGGAGTTTGTTTGATTGTCCTCTTTAGTGTTACCTTACCTCAACATGTTGATTAACTTGAAAAAGTCCAAGTGTAACACATCACACAGGCCGGGCAGGAGTCAATGAACTACAGTTCTCCCTGCTTCTACAGCCATCCAATATATGTAGTTCCTGGCCATGAATGAAAGGGACATTGGACATCTGTGCCATGGCATGACTAAGAAGAGAGTCTTCACTTGAAACGAGATACAGCTGAGAATTAAAAAGCCTACCATTCAACCCAAATAAATATTCTCTCACAACCAATACACTTGAAGCAATAAGAGCATAGATATTCCTTTCTACATTTTACTTTCATACAATATTTAAAAAGAAAACATTTTTTTCCATATGGATTGAGAAAATTATTCTACATAGGTACAGATACCTATTTGGTCATTGACAAAAAAAAAGTATTTTTTCATGAGACAAGGTCAGCAAGGTAACAAGCATATTGCAGTTATGGTGTGCAGAACTAACTTACCAAATTAGACGCCTTTTTGCTGCTGTCAGATTCAAAAGCAAGGACTGATGTGCATGAAAATATTCATCCTCACACAGCCTTCTCCATATATATCAACTTACTAATTTTATGATAAGTACTCTGGAAAAATGACTGCATTATGTTTACAACTCCGAAACTAGGAGAGTCCACACTCAAAACAGTGTACTTCTCAGGTGCAATATATGGCAACATGTACCTCAAAGTGAAAAAACAGAAAGCAGTTTCAAGTAATATTAGGCCAAGAAAATAAAACATTTTGAGAAGAGACTTTATAGAGCTCAAATTATTGCCAGGATTACCTACCTGGAACACTTTTTTGCGGGGGGAGCACTTCACAAAATAGCACAAAAGAGTGCACAAGAGCTATATATTAAAGCAACAAAACCAGACAAGCAAGAAAATCTTCCAGCCTATCCACAGGTGTTTCACAGCTAACACATGAGAATTAAGGAGCACAAAAATTTAAAGATGTTCAAATGACAGAAATGAACGCATATACACACGAAAAAAACACCCTCCAACCTGTAAAATTGTACTTATTCAACTCTTTTTCAGTAAGAAAATACCCTCTTTACACTGTAAAGCATTCCTAATCCAGCACTCTACTACTACTATTACTGTTTTTACAGGAAATATTTAAGTGGATTGGGAGCCCTTTCTCTAGTAGTAAAAATCTATATTTGTTCTCATTTTCATATACCTAAAATAATTATTTCAGTCATTCTACTGAGCTTATATATACATCAGGTAAAATATTGCACTTTCTTTCTTTGGCTAAAAGATCAAGAGAAGTGATGAAGTTTTTTTACTCTTCTCCTCTGACTTTAGAAAAATATACTAAGTAGGAGTGGTGTTGGTCTGTGTTTTGCGAAATAGACTTCTTTTCACCTGTTGAAGAGATTCAAGCCTGTCTTATCTCCAGCTGTCTCTCCTTCTTTAATTTGAAAGCTTTTGAGTAGCTTATCAGTAATATCTATGAATCTCACTTTCCATTGTACTAGAAAAGAAAAACTACTGAAAGCATAAGACAGAATTCGATCTGACATCTAACTTGCAGCATATATGGAAAAGCAAAGCACTATTTTTTTCAGTATATTTGTGATACAAGATGCCTGTGTCTCTTTTACTGTCTCATTTCCTACACCACCATGTCCTTCCACTTGTGTTCATTTGGAAATATTTAGCAAATTTTTGAGAAAGTAACTTAACATGCTCTGTTTCCGAATGCAAGTAAAGTGCTACTATTTCTTCTCTCAAGCTTTGTATATTCTAAAAAGCATGATGTCATTTCTACTATGAATTTGAATGAATCAGGAACTAATGCTAACCTGGACACAGAACTAGCAATTTCTGAAAATTTCACAGATAGTTGCTAACAGAGCACTCACAAATAATGAACTCATACTACAGAACACGGCAAATCACACTTTCACATCAAGCAAATCACGTACTTTGCTGCATGAACAGCTCTAGCAAACCGTTTGTTGTTACTCCTAAAATAGATATTTAGTTAGCATTTGGGATTATCATTAAATCTCTGTTTATTTCAGCTGGATCCAAATCAAAACCACAGATTGGAACATTTTTTAAATTGGAAAAGTTTAGATTGAAAATATGATCTGGCCATGGATTTTTGCTCTTTTGGACTATTTCTATGGTTTACAGAACTTCTGGTTAATAGTATGACAAACAATCTAAAATACAGGCCACTATTGTCTTTTTGAGCTAGCCTCCTGTTTCCACTGGGTTGAATTTCAGACAGATGGCAGAGTCAACTGGGAAGCTCGCCAGTGAGTACCCTGCAGCTAAGTTTCCAATAGCTTATGGTCATTTCAGCAGTAAAGGGCGCATTAGAGTTAGGTTGTGATGGTTAGCTGACAGCCGCAGGTTTAAAAAAATAAAGTATAAATCTCAGAGAATACAGTGCTCTGCAAACTACTTGCCAAACTGGCAGGGATTGCAGATCTTCCCTCATGCTCCCTTTTGTTTACAGGAGTGTTTCTCAGTCTACTTTTTTTTTTTTAATCATGCGCCACTTTAATTTTAAGGAAGAGACATTGCTGACCATGCTATCAGTGGGCTTTGAGCATTACGATTTGGAGCAGTCTTATTTTTGCACTCTTGCAAAGTTCCCACCTCACATCAATGGCCTCATGTGGTTGTTCAGATTTTGTTCCCTTTACTCAGGTGAGAGCTATTCAATTTTCAGAGTAATCTTGTTGAACCGTTTGGAAGTGAGGAAATTGCTCTTTTCAAGCAAGGGAAATAGAATTTGTCCCTTCGATGAAATGGTGATATTGATGTTTAAAAGCTTTTTTGAAGGAAAAATGCTATATGCTAACAAAGACTATGTAATACAAAGCAACACCATCATACCAAAAACACCTCCCCAGTCCTGGAAATGACCAAATAAAATCACACCTGCAGTAGCTAATAACATGCCTCATCCAACAAAAGAGGGATTATTTATTCATGAAGAAATCCATGCAGATACTTGCATGAAAAGCACAAACTAATCACAAAGTAAGTCATTTATTAACTCCACAATTCTTAAGGAATTTCTAAGAACTGGCATAAGGCAAAAGAAATGCAGTATTTAAAGGATACTTGAAAACAGCAAGAATGAAAGTGGAGAGAAAAAGAAAAGCACATAAAAGAGCTTCAACAATATTTACATCTTTGGAAATGGAAAGCGTAAGTGAAAGCATAAGAGTAAGCAGAAAGCTGTCAATACATGGGTTTTGAAGGCATTGTACATCCCACTGCAATCAAGTACCTCCTATGCTCATCTCTTAACAGTATCTTACCATTAAACCTAACCCTAGATAGCCTGAACACTGAATTGATGACCTTACAAACAAGTCAAGTCTGCTGACTGACAGAAAAGCCATAATGGGATAGGCAAGAAGCAACTATTCTGAGTCTCAGTGCTGCTGAATAAGTTGCCCTGGTCAAATCCATCCAAAGTTTGCAGTGCCCATGGGCACCAGATCACCGCCAGTGATGGCCAGTGTTAGAACAGCCCTGACAAAGCTTCCTTACGCTCTGACTGTAGCACTGTTTCACCAAGGTCACCATTGTGCTCTTGTTTGAGCTTCACTGGGCACATTTCAGGTCAGCAGTGACCGTGGATTGGTTCGCCTAGATTGACTTGGATTCAAGAGAGTTTTATTTCTTCAGCTGTTCTTTCCCCAGGACTCTGAGTAAACCTATCAAGTAGAGAAATTACTACACTGTATGTAACGCTGAACTGGTTCCCTTTTGAGGAAGGAACGCAGATGATATTACTAAGGTTTGTGTTTATGCATTTTTTCTTAAGGCAATAACTTAATCTCGGAGTGCTGAATTTATCACTGCAGGACAGTGCAGAGGAAATATTTAAAGTTTCAGACAAATCAACTAAAAATTTCTTTTTTTATCTCCCTGATATATGAAAACAGAGCAACAGAACAAAAATGGGGGAGACAGCTTGAAAACAGTCATCTCAAGGAAATAACTCATCCGCACTCATCCACCAAACCCTGAGTTTCTCTTCCAGAAAGGATGGTATTAAAATTTACTTTATTTTGCTAGCTAGGATGTTTAACTTTCACATTTCTTCCTAAGCCAGTTTAGAAAATATTTGATTGGTCTCCTTCAGTCCTATTTGTGGACAGTTTATGGTGAAAGAAGCATCATTTCATTAGATGAACTAAAAAAGTAAAAAATTTTTCATTTTACATGCCATCATATTTTCATGCAGAACTAGGGAAAAATAATTAGAGCTCTGGTGCTGGAATTACTTCACCTCTGTCTTTTTCAGGATGGATTAAAGACCAATAGCTCACAAAGAGAGAGCAGGAAAGAACATGAAAAGAAGTTAACTTCAGCTTTATTTTTTTCTGTAAGCTTTCTTCAAGTGAAAGTTTCCACATTGATACTGCATTTCAAAGAGCCTGCATTTCAGCACAAACATCGTGTAACTAATGTATATTTCTAATAGCAATGGATCTAATTCCCACTATGTGGAGATAATTTTGCAATTTCTCCATTATACATAACTCTTCCACAGCTATTAATGAACTAGGAACATCTGTTCCCAGCTGTAAATCTGTCATGTCACCAGCAAACCCCAACAAGGCGACATTACTAGCGTGGAACTCCAAAGCCACAATTTCACAGATAAAAACAATATGTTCTGCAGAACAGCTGCCAGGTCATCTCTAGTTTACATAAAATTGGACAGTAGGATAAAGCATCCTTGCCTTTCCCATTTGCAAGGGCAATATTCTTCCACACCTGAATGTTTCAAGACACAAACTCTTATGTAGATGACTTCATCTTCAGGCATCTGAGAGTAATGTAAGGAGGTAATCTTTCATTTTTCTTAAGAGACTGCACTTCGTCAACAGTACTCTAATGTTAAGTTTGATACTATGTTGTTTCTAACTTGGGTAACATTAAAATCTGCATTCTTATAACATGGCTAGGGTATTAAGTTTTTCTTTAGTTTTCTTTAATCTTATTTCCTGAATTATCTATTTGTGTCACACCACATATTACATCTGAATCATTTTTAATACTGATAGTACACATACAAATCTTAATTAGTAATTAGCATGGAGAATGTAATAGAAAAAGGATTCTGCCTGACACACCTGCTTCATGTGAAACTTTAAAGTGGGTTATGTTTAGTGCTATATTTAGAGTGGTATTATTATGGGAGTAGGACAACTTAGTAATCAGCTTAATTGGTAGAAAAGAAGACTGAGGCTAGATACTACAGAAAGCTTTCCAATTAGAAGGATAATTAATGCTAGAAAAGACTACCTAGAGGTGGCTCTGTAAAAACCCAAATTTGAGGTTTTCAAAACAAGATTAGGCAAGAACCTGTTTAATGTGTCTAATCCTATCCCAGAGCACAGAGACAAGATAAAGGATCTCATGAAGATCCTCCTGCTCCCTTAGTTGTGCATATCAGTTTCTTAATGTCATGGAAAATCAGAAACATCCATAGACCAATAAGGGATTGTTGCTGACAAAACCTTCTCTACACATCTTCCCATGGATCTATGTTTTCACATACCAGGGAAAAGACATAAAAAAAGTTTTCCTTTGCACTTCAGTTTGCAGAAATTGCAATTTAAATGCAGGAAATTGCATGTGTCTTGCCCTACTGAAAAAAAAAAAGTTTATTTCAGTAATTATAACAGTGGTAGTAGTATATGATTGCTAAATCTCTAAAAGATTGCACAAATGTTTTATAGTGTCTATGCTCTAGATATATCTGTGTCATATTTTAAGTTGCTGTTATTTGCAGCTGTGGCAATTAGATCTATGGCTGATTGACTACTTCTGAAGATGCTTCTGCTGTTAGCAATTCTAGAAGTCTACAACAGTAGAATGGGCTGTCTCTGGAAACTATTTGTCTTTGTAACATTATTCACATTTGACAATACATTTTCTGTGTTCCATATGCAAAAATAAGGAACTAGACAGTGATTGAACGAGGTCTTATATGCTGTCATTAGCCTTACTTTCTGTATTACAGATTCCTACAAGAGTAATTCTTTTCAACCCTTTTTGATATTTAGTACTCCATACAATAGGATGATGAATTTTTTTTTTTATCATTCCATACCTTGTTTCTTGGTGCAGTGCATTTGCACGAGATTCCTATCCTTGTTTATTCAAAACAAGAGATGCTGCAGCATTTAAAGGTCCCACTGCAGCAACTTACCTGGTGAAGTCGAGACATCTCACACCTGTATGGAGTTCCTACAGATGCAAAGATGCAACAAATCGCTTCTATACCATCTGTTTAGCACAGGTAAAGTAGCAGCAACATGACCCCATCATGAGAATCACCATATATGTGCTATGTGATACATGTCCCTGCATTTCTAACTGCAGCAGAAACACAGCTAGATATACATATTGTGGTGACATGGAGGGCTCAGGAGTGCCAGCTCCTCCATGGTTCTGTGGGTCTTGTTCATAATTAAATATTAAAATAAATAAAAACTCTGCAGTTCCCTGGTACTCTTTTCCCCCACTTCATGTTCAGAGGTTCTATAAAGCTGCACCACAGCAGGGTTATGTCTTAAGAGCACGGAAGCATTTAGCTTTTAGGAGTTTTGTGCTAACAGCAGAAACTGGGCATTTAGCTGCTATGATTTCCTTACAATGCAGAAGTAGTGCTATAATACCACAGAGAGAGTGTACTCAAAGCCAGTGTACTCAGCAGAGAGCTCTTTGAGCTAGCTACCAGAATTGCCATCAGGAAGGTGAGTTCTTAAATACCACTTCTCTGGGGAGTTGTACCTTCCTCTGAAACACAAGGAGCCAACTCCTTCCACTTATGAGGCACCTTTCTAGCACTTTTTTTTTTTTTTTTTTTTCAAAAAACTAATGTTATTTCTCAGAGGAAGCTAAAGGAAGAGGAGGGTGAGGAGGACACCCCACTGATCTTTTCTCTGTCGCCAGTCTTTCTGATGGCCTCCCCTATCCTCCTCATGCAGGCTCTGCTTGCTAGTAAGAGCATTTAGTCAGAAGACCTAAGTCCTGTTATCTCCTCTTCTTGATTTTGAAATCATTTCCCCAGTGTTGTAGCCAGCGTGGGCTATCAGACTCTGCTCCGAGTGGAGTTAATAAAAATTAAACGGGCTGTGAACATGATCTTGCAGTGCTGGAGCTGTCACTGGAAGAGACGGGGGTCCCAGCTTCCATGGCAGCAAGGTTTCCAACAGCGACTTAACACACATTTCGCTCACTTCTTGTTGACAAGGAAGAGGAACACTGTTTAGTGCTGGATCAGCTGCTACATGCTGTGAGATGGGATAACTGCAGGGAAGACTCCAAACCTCCACAATCAGCTACAGAGAGGTTTTGTTGGGTGCCAATATACATCACAAGCACAGATCAGTTAGACTTGGACAGAGCTGCAAGATAATAGCCAACAATTCATCATGTGCTGGCTTTTTTATCTGAAGGATTGGCACAGTGCACACAACAGCTACAGTGAAGCAGGTCACAGCCAGGAAATCTGGCATATGGTGTGATCAATGTTAGTACACGTCCTGCAACCACCAAGTGCTCTGCTCTTGGCGCTTGCCTTGGTCTTGGTGTGACCCAGCACATCAAAGCTTTAAGTGCCTAGTTCTGTGGGAAGGGACATGATTAACGCCCCCCAAATATTTTTGCAATATTTGTTTTCCCAAACAGAGCTGATTTTTTTGTAACAGAAGATCTCCAGCTCATCAGTGTATGAAGCACCTGCTTAGTCAAAGGATTTGTGCAGTGGAAAAACAATGTCCACATCCCTCTGTCTGGGTTACTGACTGGCATCAAGAACAAAAGTGGATCTGTTCTCTGTATTGAACATAGAATGCAATACGCTCCAATTTTCATATACACACTGAAGGTATAACAAACTGCACAGAAGCTTCCTCCATTTGGTCATGTTAGGAAACCTTTTAAGCACTCTATCCTTTTTTTTTTTTTAATTATGGGTTAAAAATTAAGATTAAAATCCAAGATTAAAAAATAATTACCAGACCTTCGAAATTATTAACAGGCATTCTTTAGAATTAGCTCTGCTTTTAGCAATTATAGCAAATCTTTTTTAAGGCTTTTCCTAGAAATAAGATAAAAATCAATGCTAGAGGAAGGATGACAAGTATTACCCATGAATTGTGCCAAAACCAGAATTCTGCATCTCCCCCCTGCCATGCTTTACTTCCCTCAAAATTACTAGCTTGCCAGATTTTGGCTTAAGACCATTTCTTACTTCCTAATACACATATCTTCCTAATACATGTATCTCCATGTATACTCATGTCCACATTCTATGAGGGCACCCCAAAACAAGCTCCAACAAAAATGTGGCCAGGTCTTTTTATGGACAAATCCCCTATTATGTCAGAAAAGGACATAAAGAATTGTTAGATTCTCTTCTGGTAAGGTAAGACACATGCACCTGGAAAATGGAGAGAATATGGTGCACAGCTCATCTTTAGTCTCTATTCCCAAGTCTCAAATTCAAAGAGAGATGTCCACCGCTTTGACAATAAATCCATATTTACTAGCACAGATGAACATAAAGTCAGTTGAAGTGTCTCTGACCATAATTCAAACAAAGGAAGTCAGTGAGGAATAAAAACAAAAAACATGATCAAGACCAAAGGACTAGTGGAGGACGAGAGGTTAACAAAATCAGAATGGCTAGCTTGCTAATCATTACCCAGAGAGAAAGTGATACACCTGTACAAATATTTGAGGAACACTACATTCAGAGAGTAACAGATTTGGGGGACGAGAGGAAATAAATAGAATTTGTCAGATAAATGCAAAGAGCATATTTAGGCAGAATATTTATTTTTTTGTGTAAAGCTTGGTGTCATTTTATTTGGTTTTGTTAGCACTATGCACAGATTCAAAAGAGGACACTTAAGGTGGCCGTAAATCCCTGCAGTGAAGCAGCTGCACATCAGTGAAAAGCAGTCCTGTGGTTTATGGCACAACCAAAATGAAGTTGTTGAATAAATCAACATGTCTAGGGGAAAAGCAGGGAGATCTGGCTGTACAACCCCCCACTGAAGTTGGTCATTACCAGAGCTGTGTGAATAGCTGATCATTCTGTTTGATCCCAGTCCCACAGCCAATAGTTGAAAATGTGGTTTGAGTTAAACTGAGAGCTCCATTTCATTCCCAAACTTTTCTCTTTAAGGCTTTATTTCACTTTTACTTGAAACAGATGAATTATAAAAAGAAGCCTGTTGTTTTCAACTGGTATGACACCATTTGTACTACCTGAGTATAAGAGTAGCTTTTGCTGGAAATACCTAAGAATTCAGTAATGCAGGCATTGCTGCTTTGCAAGAAGTAGCATTTGCTAAAATGCAGCATAGAGGGTGGTCAATATGTTCCCCTAGTAAAAGCAGTTCAAATGATGGTATGATTCCAAATCAACAAGAAAAGGTCAAAAGTGTGCTGAATTGCACATAAAAAACCCTATTCCCACATAAATTTCAAGTCATTTCTAAATACATCAGATCACTTAATCAGGATTTTCTGAGTTTTGTATATTAGAATAGCATCAATTTCCTACAAAACCAAAACAGTTTCTCTCTTAGGGCTTTATTTCTAAGTGTGCAAATGGCTTTTGAAATAACACTCTGCTGAATGAGAAGTACAGCAAGGATTACAGTGTGTTTAATTAATACAGTTGATAATCATCCACCTCTAAAGAACAAGTCTAAAAGCACCCAGCTATATACTGCACATATCTCATTAATAGCAAGAAGAAAGTGGCTTATACAAAACAAGTACAAGTAAATGAAACAGGTAAAATGCAGAGAACAAGCTTGTTGATGACTGAATTGGATAAACACAGTCCAACTGAAAAACATCAGTGCAATTTTCAGGAAGTCAAGTAGCACAGACCAACATGCAACCCTGTAGCTCTTTGGTGATGCATATTTTATGGGCAGAAGCATACAGAAGGTCTGCCTACAGAAGAAAGACTACTATTCACCTGATATTAAGGGCCAAATTTTAGAAAATTTAAATTGCCAATTGCTGGACCCAATCTCTAATCAAAAACTAGGAACCGAGTTGCTATTAGTTAAGTGATCTCCTATGCAATAATCAAAAAGAGAATGGCTAAAATGATTTTTATTTCAGCAGAACGGTAGAAATATTAAAGCATGAAGATAGGTAGAGTAAATGGCCTAGCTCTTTTTTTCTTTACTCTTAATTACTTTCAGATTCCCATCATTTCTATTGTCTTCATTTAATAATGTTACAATGGTTAATTTGGGGTGGAGAACCAGGCTATTGGAAAGTGAGAATAAAAATATAAACCACATGGCAACACCAGCTATAATGAGAAGGGATACATGCCCCCTCTGATAATTTGTCCCCTGTAGAAAGAGAAGCTTAAGTTTGACCTCATCCAGAACAAGACTTCAGCTACAGATACATTCCTTGCCTGCATCACCACAGTAGTAGCAATTAGCTGGAGGAGGAGGAGAGATGGCTGTTGAATATTTGGTGTTAATTAAAGAATTCTCTGAGGAACATGTCCCAAAGCCAAAGAAACATTAGGCCAAATCTGTGGTTGTAAGAACTCAATATAGATCTATTGAAGTCAGAGGCATTATACTAATTTATACCAGTTCAACATGTGCCTTACAAAGTTAAAGAAAATATCTCTAACGACTGTAATTATAAAAACACTGAATCCAAAATAAGCTTGATATAGCAGGAGATGCACAAGATAAATTTTTAGCATAGAACAACCAAGAAATGAGCCCTAGAGGCAACAGCAATCTGTACTGGTGTTGAAGACTGAAAGGAACAAAGCAGGGGTCATAGATACATATCTCAGCACCCAGCATATCCAAACAAAAATTGGCATCAGATTATTTTTTCTTTAGATCATGCCTATAACAGCAACACAATATCTTTATTCAATGGATAAAGTACCAATGAAATGGAAGGGGGAGAAGGCAGGTGGGGATTGTCGCACACACAATGTGCATCTGCTAGACAAAGTCATCTGACCAAAAAAAGACAGCAAGCAAATAAAAAAATAAAGACACACATCCTGGGATGTTTATCTGAGAAAGAATAATCTGTTCAACAGAAGTTACTGGGTAATCTAGGAGTGCAAAGAAGAGCTAAAATGAGACTAGAATAGCATGAGGAACAAATACATGTCTTTATATACAGTCTACCAATTTTCATTTTTCTATTAGGTCAAAGTCTGCAAAATCCAAGCATGTCACAGTATTGCACCAGTCTGTATGAATTTAAGAGCAGCATGGCCTCTTTCAGAGTTCAGAGGATCCCTAGAATTTCTTCCTTCTTGGAAATCAGGGCATCACTCAGCTATTAATGTGAGTTTAACTGTAAAAGTGGTAGCAATACTACTCCAGCAGTACTGGTGATGCAATATAGTATTTCTAATGTAGGGGACAAAATGATGGACTGTAGCATGAAGTTCAGCAATCAAATGACTGAGGGTGGAATTTTTCTATGCACAAAGGCAATGGATACTGAAACAGAGAACAAGAGAGTAACACGTGGAAAAAAAAAAAAAAAAAAAAAGCTGTATTTTTGGATTTGGGGGAAACTTAGCATATTTTGCTGGCAGGGGAACACCACCAAACTAGGCTACCGTGATGCAGTTCTGCTCACTAAGGTGCCTTATCATTGTAATACGTTGGCTGTGTAGTGTGGCACATTAATCTTGTCAAGAAACCAAATATCAGGTTGCAGTGTAGATAGTGATAGCATGCAGCTGAGTTCCCTCTTCAGTTCTGTGGTGTGTTGATGTTTCTGAAACAGTTCTGAGTACAATCCCCAGCAAGAGAGAAATAATGCTGTGCTTGAAGACTGCAGTCAACACATTCTCTCCTCATATGATCCTGTTACAGATTTCACTAAATTCATCCCTTATCTCCCTCAGACTTCCCATGTTCAGCATGCTGCTGATCCTCAAAGAGATAATAAATAACTGTGTTGCAAGTAACATTGCAAAAAAGCTGTAAACAAGGGGAGACAAGGAGGTGAACCCCAAACTGTGCTGGAGTAGACGGGACTTGAGACAACTTAAGACAACTTGAGAAGACACCTCCTGGATCATAACCCCAAGAGAACAAAGCTTCTCTGAGCACTGGTCAAGCATAGACATTAGATGTGTGATGTGTGATTAGATGTGTGATCGTGCACCCAGATCAGGCAGAAATTGCCGTGACTATGGACTCTGTTAAGGAGGAGCTCAGATATGCAACTACAACCTTACAGACTTGGATTCTGCACAGATCCTGCTCTGGATACTCACAAGGTTGTCTGGATCTGTACCATAGCCCTAAAAAAGTCAGGACTGTGTTCTCCCTCTGAGATCCGTACTGTCAAAAATATTCAGGGTACCTACCTTGGTAGTAACAATTGCTGCAAATGGGAATCGGTTTTGGCAGAGCTAATCATCTTTGATTCTTCCTGTGATTCAAGAAGGAAACTTGTTGCTGGGAAACTGTATATTGCATTTTTATAATCTTACACATGCTTTATTCTGGGCAGAAGTCTGAATTTGATGAAATGACATTCATTTGTGTGTCAGAGACAATATTCCCTATTCTGAAAATACTTTTTGAAATCTTTTTTGCTATAAAACCAAGTCAGAGGAACACAAAGTGAACGTTCTTCATTTCAGCAGAACCTGCTGCTCTCCAATGGTCAGCCAGCAC
The DNA here is from genome assembly GCA_034781795.1 of Crypturellus tataupa. Taxonomy (NCBI): domain Eukaryota; kingdom Metazoa; phylum Chordata; class Aves; order Tinamiformes; family Tinamidae; genus Crypturellus; species Crypturellus tataupa. The sequence continues at coordinate 2,458,049 of JAWLRI010000607.1, forward strand.
AGGAAATCAGCATGCTCAGAAAATACCTACTTGTCTTGAAAAACCACAGTGTGTTTCAAGTTGCTTTAGAGGCATGAGATAAGATACTTTGGTTCAGAAAAAATAACTGTGCTTTCCTCTTCCTTTGGCCAGTGTCCTGTTCACCTTCATCAACAAGAATCACTCTACTTGAAAATGAGTTGCATGAGTATTCAGATGAAACGAACCTTGTTCAGTTTAGGCTCGACTGAGTCAGATGAGGAGCGTAATGCAGTGCTTGCCTTGGGAATCTCTGCAGATGTGACTGCAAGCACTAATATTGCTATGTTTCTTTTCAAAGCTTTCAAATAATTATACAGTATGTTGTAGCCTCATCATAGTAGATAACTGTGTATAACTGGTGTGATGTAGCTCAGTTTTCTGTAGGTGCTAACTACTGGTGCACATAATGACAGTTAATCTCAATTTCCATGTGAAATCTGAAAAATACCTGACAGATAAAGTTGGTCTCAAAAGTCTCTCTTCTTACCAAAATTGAATTTTGAAAGCAATCTTGAAAGCAATTTTCTCAGACTTTGCTGAGAGATATGCTTTTAGTGGTTCATTGAGGGAGATTAAGATTTGAGCTCAGCTGATTTAGGGACTTCAAACATTTACTGAGCTGTCCGTTTCTCCAGAGAGATCCTGAAGATCAGGGGTTCAGTCAGTTACCAACTGGCCTGTCTGGGCCTCTGAAGGCCCTGCCTCGTCTGTCACATACTGTTAGTAAAGTGGAAGCATGAAGAGAAGAGGAGGTAAACTAGGTGGAAAATGAGTAGCTTTCTGTCAGTGCTAGAATAAGAGACGTTTTGTTGTGGCTAAATCTTTTAAATCCAGAGGAAAAACCCATAATTCCAGAAAACTCTGTCTAGATACCGCTTTCTCTCAGTGAATAGAAACTGAACACAGAGAACTCAAATTAAAAATAAAAGTCTACTTTTTAAATGTAGACATGCCAGGCTGCCTGTGATGGAGCTAGTAGCAAATTGCAACTCTGGGTCTAGTCACCAGAAGATATTGACTTCAGTGTGAGGTAACCCCGAGTACATTTTAAACAACTGTGCAAGCTGACACAGACACTTCAGATATTGACTCCAGATGTCCCATTTTACATCCATCCTGATACAAATTTTACACAAGTCTGTGATCCCTTCCTGGTGAAATTTGGACTAGTTGTGTAAGCCAGTGCCATATGAGCTGTGAAGGTGAATTTCATGTGAAATTTATGACAGTGCATTAATGTTGTTAGAGAAATTACAAAATAGATGATTAAAGAAATGTATGATTTATTTTCAGTTCCCAGACATATCACTGCAAACTTGTAATGGTGTAAACTGCAAGCTGTTACCATGCACAAAGAAATGTTTTCCTTGTGTTTAACATTGCATTCTTTTAACATTTTATCTTGTCCCCTTAATTATCTCAGTGTTTCAAAGTAAAATATAAGGGGAGGGGGCAGTTCAGGCTTAATATCGGCACTTATCTGTTGTTTCTAAATGTAGGTCAGCTATAGAAGAGATGAAGTAGGACTAACTGCTCAGTGTGCTGGATCAAGGTCTCTGACTTCCATGGGCTATATAGGTCTGTAGTGCACAAGCTTTGATGTCTTCCTTGCTCAGCGAGTGCTTTCACCACCACTCCTGGAACTGTCTAGCAAAGAGCTCCACATGGTTGATTTTCTGTTCTTGACATTTGCCATGCGGGAGGAAAAAGTAGGACTTTTAAGGAATTCTATCTGAAAAAAAAAACAATGCTAACAAAATTAAATGAAAGATTTAGCAAAATATTCTCAAAACGTTGCAGTGTAGATTTTGCCCTTTTTCTTACTTGGAAAGTTTATAGGAAAGAGTGATGTAAAAAAAAAAACTTTATTCCCAAGGCGTACTGGTAGTAAAGAGTAACTCTGAAAATCTCTCCTCTTCTCTTTACAGGATCAGAGAAAGGGACAACAACGGTTCCTATGCTCTGTGTCTACTCAATGATGGAAAAGTACTTCATTACCGTATTGACAGAGATAAGACAGGAAAGCTTTCCATACCAGAGGGGAAAAGATTCGACACCCTTTGGCAGGTCTGTTAAATTCAAATCACTTGAGCATATTTCATCATGTTTCCATGTATTTCCACCTATGTGGTTTGTTTTACTTTACTGTGCATCAACAATTGTTAGCTAAATACCAATATGTTTTGGTGGTTACTTGTCATATGTTTCCAACATTTTGTGGGTTTTGTATACGAGGAGAAACTGTGTTAATATAGAAAGTTATGCAAATGTACAGATTTTAGTCATTTTTAAGTTGTTGCAGCTTGGCTTAGTTTAAAATTGCTGTTATTATTATTCAGAGAACTGCTCTTTCCCCAGAATGGAAGAATGTTTGCATTTGTAAGTAACTATAATCAATAATAGCTATATAAGGTACAGTCTTTCACTAATATATGTAATCTACATTTGTATTACTAATGTGTATTACTAATGTAATAAAGGTATGATAGTAAGAAATAGGATACACACACTGAACTCCTTACCTTTGAAGTTCCCTAGATTATTAGCTGAATAAACATTATTTGCTAAGGGTTACCCTCAAAATATGGCTGAATATTGGTCAAGATTAAGCAATCAAGGAATGAATAGCTGATTGTGCCTTGGAAAAAAAAATGAGTACTAGGGAAATGATGAGGTAATCTGAAAATGCTGAAGGAAATGCATGAACTTTCGGTGTGCTCTTGCTTAAAATTCTATTTAAATAAAGTGAGTTGTAAAATTAAACGTCTATATAATAGTTCTTGACCTTTTCTATAAGTATCCATGTCATTCCTGCAGTTACTGTGAATCTGAGAGCAGCTGTGACAACCTAGTATATTTTTTGAACGTTTCACTTGCAGATTGCCAAATCCACAGGGCCACAATAGCAGTAATTTCCTGTGATAAAATAGCAAAATAAATGGGGAGAACAACACAGAAATACATATGGCAATGACCACTGGTGCTAGAAACCTAATACTAACTGTTTACATCATAATGTGATTTTGCGGTGCCAAAATGCTTTTTATATTTGCATAATTCCTGCACATTGCAGTGTTTCCCATCTTTATTAAGGAAAAAAAAATCTGGGAAAAAAAAAAAGAAGAGAGAAATAGAGATATAAAAAGAAGTGGTTTACTCACAGTTACAAAATAGTTTAGCCGAGCACCAAATCGAGCACAGGTTGCATAAATCCTTTTCCTTAGATTCAGCCACAAAATCACCTCAAAAGCCTACACCTACACAACAGAGAACAAAAGATGTGTATGTGCACTAAGGATCTGCTGTATTTCCACTTGACTTGTTGCAGTATATATCAATTACTGAACATGTACATACAATTTTAAATAAGCAATTTAATTACATATACCTTTGTTACCTTTTCATCTCTCTCTGTCTCTCTCTTTCTCTCTCTCTCTTTTTCTCTCCTTTTGGTAGTTAGTTGAGCATTATTCATACAAACCAGATGGATTATTAAGGGTTCTTACCATTCCTTGTTCACGACTTGGCTCAGAAAATGGTGAGTTGTTATTTGTGCATTTTATTCCTATTATGAGTCCTTTTTTCCCACTTTCCAGGTAGTTGAGTGCATATTATTTTATGTTTAAAATAAATTTGGTATAGGAGTATAAAAAATTCCTCTATCTTTTTATATATATCCCAGTGCCACTGGTATATAGGTAAGCGTAAAGGATAGTCCCTTATTTCTTCACTCCTCTGAATTATTGCTAAGACATTGCACATGTTTTGTCTCTGTGGCATTAAGTCTCAGACATAGGATACAAAAGTAAAGAAGAAGAGCTAGGAGAAGTATTATAGTATGATTTTAAAGGAAGGAAATTAAGTTCCCAATGTAAAATTATTTCTTCTTGCAGTACATTTCCCATCCTGCTCAGTATCTTTCTGTATTTGGCTCCTTTGCAGATAATATTGTTTTTGATGCTCGTCCTCCACATCATGGAGCCCCTTTTAAGGTAAGAATAGGTATTGGTATAGCAGTATTGTTGGTTTTAGAGGACTTAATTTTACACGTTACTCTAGGAATTCTAATGCATGAGTATTACTGCAGCAGTGAGGTTTTTTCTAAGGACTGCTAAATAAGCAGTAGATAGGAAAAATTAAGTTTATCATATTCCAGTGTCATTGTTCCTTTCCTTAGTTTTGCACTGAGCAATTCATCATTTAATTCTGTAAATGTATTTTATGGGAAAATTAGTGTTTTCATATGCTAAATGACTTGTTCAGTAAGATTTGATTTAAAAGTTTGGATTATATGGAAAAGTATTACAATGTTTTCACTATTTGAGCTTTAATTGTGTACACTGGTGTGTATTGAAAACAAATACAAACAAAAAGCTTACTTTCATTACATGATTGATATAATCATATAAAGTGTTATCTCCAGAGGCATAGAGGGAGACTTTCAAAGATGTGAGGAAAGGGCAGCAGTAGTGTATTAAAGCTCGTGGAAACCTCAACAGTTCCATTAGTGGAGAACCACCCAAGGCATGACACAAAACCTCTCATTCAGTTTTAACTGGTCTAAACTGAAGTAGGAATTTAACTTAATCATTTCCCTTCTTCCAGAAAACCTGTCTGTCATGTAAGTAGTTAAGTTGTCTAGGCGCTTCTCTTGACGCCATCTCATATTATAGAAACAAATGTTTTAGTTCGTATAAACAAAATTACATTTATTTTAATTCTCTGAGTCTTCATAGTCCCATGGAGCAAACATTTTTATGACCTTGCTTTCTGAATATCAGGTGCCTTTTAAAATCAATGGAAATTACACACCAAAATCTAATGGAGTTTGCACTCCTCAAATCATTGACATTTTTTAAAATGTTGTCTCAAGATTGTCTCAAATGACTCTCCAAGTCGTTTACAAAGACAAATATTAAGATTAAGCATGTCAGACTGTGTGCACACCGTCTACACACAAGGTGGTAGTGGCAAGTATATTCAGTTAAGGAACATTACATTCATGTCAGGTCGTCAATAGAAAATTCTACAGTTTACATACAAATGAAAAGTAAATATACAGAACCCTTAAAATTCCTACTTTAAGTACTTAAATTTCTCAAAGAAATAGCAACAAGAAACTATGCATTTGACTGAACTGACTGACACTTAGGACTGTGCAATGAAAAAAGTGGCTAAACTCTTCTCTTTTTCATCAGTGCCATTGCAGTTATGCAATCCCGGTTGTTTACAATGCTTTGCAGATGAAAAACACTGTTTTGCAAAGAGTGGGTGATTTGTCCTGATTAATATCAATAGTCTCAAATGAGTCACCTGACCTTAACAAATCAGCTAGCCTCACTATAGGCGAATTTTGGAAGAAGAAAGATACATACCCATTCACGTGTCACTTTATACCAAAAGTGTCTCAGAGTGGTGCAGTGACTTTCCACCAGTAAGTAATTGGTTTTTGTTTTTGTTTTTGTTTTTTTTTCTGTTGAGAAGTGGTCTGGGTGATTACCTAAGACTAAATGCCTGCTTTTAGATAGCCGCAGTTAAATAAGATTAATTTCACCCTTAAATGTGTATTTTTCTCAGAGGTAGTTGACTTAAATACACTTTCACATGTGAGCAGTTCTACACACAGCCATTAGTATTTTAAGGACTGAAAATCTATTCAGTAAGTTTAATATTTTTCATGATAGATAAAAGGAAAAACACTTCCTTAAAACTGAAATCTGAATTCTGTTGTTTCTTTAGGAGTTCTTGAAAACAAATCTGCTTTCAAAGGTACTTTCATATCGCATAAAGATAAAAATGTAAAGTACAAAATTTTAAGTTAGTGTTGCTATTTATGGAATTCAAAGATTTCAGGTAGCATTGCCAAGTTCCCTCTTCTTAACACCTTTGTATAAAAACAGTAACTGTCTAACTAAGACCTACTAATTTCCAAAGCTTTAGTAGAGAACATGCCCAAATCTCAAATTGCTTTAAAAGTGGATAGCCAGTATATCATTTTCCTGGAAATATCATTTTGCAGGATAGTAGAAAGCAGAGTAGACTGCCTACTAGACTAGTCGAGTAGACTAGCTGTATGGTCTAGACAGCTAGTATAACTGTAAGCTGTTATCTCACGAGGGCTTGGACTACAGTTTACAACCTCAGGAGGGTGATTTTTGTAGTATTTGCTAATGCTCCAGTAAGAAGCAAAGAGATAATGTTACTGTTTCCCAGAAAGTACCCAAAGGCTTCCGGGTGAGATACCAGAGTTGTAGGTCTTGTTGCCTTACCTGTCATATGGACAACTCCATTGCAGTGATTCTGATATGCCTCATCAGCAAGGGAATGACCTTGTGCTGAAAGTCTGTATTAGGAGGTATTTTCTCCATGCAGAATGTGGACTCTTAATTCCTTAGTATTCCTGTCAAAAGTGCTGTATGTGGACTAGAACTTTTATTGTCTTTTACCCCGAAACTCCGTAATGTGATTTAAGATGTCTTTGGTTTTGATTCCCTCTGACTTTTTAGATTTTTTAGTTTTTTTCCCTGGACATCATCCCAAAAGTATTTAAAATTGGAGAAAAGCTTTTAATATGAGCCTAAAATCAGCTGTTGACATTGCAGTGAAGCTGTGAACATCAGGGCATTCTCCTGATTTTATTTGTTTCCCGGAAGTATTAACAAACTCAAACACTATGAGTGAAATCTAAGTTTAGATTGGTACTATTTACTGTCCTTTTTAGCTTTTAAAATATTCCTCTAAAAAGGCATTTTCAGTTTGAATATAATCATTTGAATTAAGCATTATTACTGTTGAGAGGGTATACTTAGCTACAAGGTCAAGCATTAGGAGTTACTGTTGCCATAAAAATACAATGAACTGAATTTATCATGTGCAAAAGATCACTTAACTCCTTAGAGGATTTATTTGTTGCAAAATGATAGGAAATAAATGTTTTGAAATTCTTTTATTCCCATACAGAAAAAGAATTTCAAGCAGTAAAAGACAAAAAAAATCAATAAACTGTTTCAGTATGCACTATCTGAATTTTAATATCACAGTTATAAAGCTGTTAAACTTCAAAAAAGTTTCCATTATTCCAGCAAGAATAGAATGTGTTGGGCTATGCTTGATGTTTTAGGACAAAAAATGCTATTTGCGTGTGAAATCAAATTTTTAAAAGAAAGATGAGAAAAACACTATGTTTATTTAATAATTAGTAAATAAGAAAGTCCAAATGGAGTTATAAAAATTTCTAATATATATAAGCCAATTCAAAGACTGTTTAATGTGACTGAAAAGAGGGATTGGATTATTATTCTAGTATGAGCATCAGGCTAAATGCTTGGTCATTATGATCACTACAGTATTGCATCAAATCTTAATTAGCCAGGTATGGTCTCTCAGTGACGATTAGAAATGCTGATTGGTTATCCTAATTTAATGTATTTCTATAGAATACTTTTGCATTTCATTTAAAGGTATCCAAAGCCTGTTCATTTTTGTTTGAAATGTATGTTTATGTGCTTTTGCTTCAGTAATCACATTATGTTTATTGTAAAATCAGGGTATGCTTCAAATCCTGCTTGGGACATTAATCTTTCTCAACAGACTAAGGTTATTATCTCATTTACATTGCTAAATGTATTTCATTGGGCCTAAAATTCAATACTGGAGACAAAAGAAACTCACTGTGCGAGACATCCAGGGAAAGAGCAGCATGCTTGAATTTAAAAACTGCCTCAAGGTATTTCTACACATTCAAGGTATTTTGAGAGAAGTGTGGCTTGAAGAATATCTAGTATTAAGATTTCACATAGTACTTTGCATCTTGATTATGCTTGCAGGCGAAAAAGAAGAGAAAGAATGTGCGTGTTGTATACTTGTATGCTATGTCTGTTTTATAAAGTACCTGTAGCTATTTTCCTGACACATTTATTGTTCCTCTTTGACATTGTGGTTTCTAGAGTTGGGCAAGAGGTGGAATTATCTCAAGACTCAAATCGTACACCTTTCCAAAGGCTGGCAGCAAAAAGGTGCATCATACAGTCTTTTTAGGTCTTTGATTGAGTTAAAAGGACTTACACTTGGCTAATTTCTCCTTTTTTCCCCCCCTTTGGCTTGCTGGTATTAAATGTCTGTTTTGACTACTAATAATCAGATTGTGAAGGCTTTATAATCTTTCTGCTTCTTTCCTAATCCACAATTCCATAATTATGGTGTTCATTTTATAGAAATAAAGCAGTGGCTTTAAAGAACTTCAAAAAAGTTTAAGGATTTTTTTAAATAATTTCTCACATCCTAAAATATTAGCCCTATTCCCCACATGTTTGAAAATAACATGCATGTTATAAAATGTACTTTTAAAAATAGTTCCTTATATCAGAACAAAATACTTCCAGTGAGAAATATCACTCCTGATCAGAAAACTGTTTTGCTTGCTAGGCTACTAGTAAGCACATTTAGAGAACAATTTATTCATAACAATTTTTGCAGAACTTGTGTGCACAAATCTTGTTATGCATTGAAGTTAATTGCATTTAGGGAATTGTAGATTGTTGCAGGCCTAAGCAAAAGAGAAGAGGTGACAAAAAGTCAGGGGGCCCAAGGGAGCTCAGCCCTGTAGTAATGAGTGCTACGTGGCCAGTAAATGATGCTGTCCGTTAATTCATGTAGTTGTGAACATGGTTTTAAGGATTTTGCATTCTGAGAATTACGTGCTTGTCTCGTGACTCTTGAAGTTTGTTTATTTATTTATTTATTAGCATTTGCTCTTGAACAAAAATGAGCAAGTAGAAGAAGCCCTAAAGCAGAGGTACTATTCAGAGTGGAAAGCTATGTTTGGTATTTACTGTATTTAATCTTATTAGCATATAAGAATTATGCTTGTTTTTCATAAGTAACTTCAGTTCACTTATATACTGAGATACAGAGGGCTGTCGATGTCTGCACATCTTCCAAGGTCTTACAGTACCTGTACTTCATTTTTAATGTGTTGTCATTATATACAAATACACATAGAGTGTCTGGGATCTTTCTAAAGTCAGTCAAAAATTTTCCCATGATGCTGCTTATCAGACAAAAGGCTATTTTGTTTTTGTTTAGAAAAGTGAGCGCTATAGGGTCTGAATTCACCGGATGTAGACTGAAGAGGTTGGTTTGCTGCTGTCTGTTTGCCTGGTAAAGCCTGAGCTGCTCTCTGGTAGCCTTCTACAATCACAGGCCCACTTGCTGTGCAAGATAGACTGAAGTGGACTGGCAGAGGATTAATTTTTTTAGGAAAGTAATTTTGGGAGTCTGATTTGCTCATTGCTTATGTGTGCTTATTCTGAATACTCAAACTCACAAGCTTCACGTTGCCAGATGATAGCCCCTAAGCTACAAGTGAAGCTCAGCTATTACCATTTTTAGTGTTTGTCATCCCTGAAACCTAGTATACATTTCCCCTAAAAACCTGCTTGATTAGGAAGGAGGTTCTCAATATGTCCAAAACTTTCAGAGAGTAAAAAGGAACATCTTTGGGCTGCTGAGTTTACTCAGACTAGAAAATCAAAAATAAATTAAAAAAAAAAAAAAAAAAAGGCTTCACAAACTTGTTAGGTAGATAAAGGTCTAGCTCCCAAATAAAAATAATTTTTGCTATTTTACTCACTGATACAGTGACATTTTAAATGAACTGGTGCCACCTCGTGGCAATTAGAAATCAAAGCTCAATGACTAGTTACCTATTAAAATCTTTACCATGCTGCATTTTGGTAGGCAGTTTGGTTTAGTCAAGAAAGAATATCTTATAGGCCTAAGTATACATTTGGGTTAATAAAAATAAAAATCACTGACATGACAAGCAATCACACTTGCTGTACTGATTGCTTCCACAATAATAATCTTTACTATTATAATTAGATCTAAATAGAAGCTGAATGAACCCTTTTACTCATCCTTTGAATCAGATACTTTTTCTATATTCCTCTTTTACTGGGAGAGGAAATTCATTCACTATTTTTTTGTAAGATTAGTGTGACTAATCCTTTAGTCTGTTCACTGGCTGTAAAAAGATGAATATTTATTTCCATGGGTTGAATTTATATTCCCTATTGAGTAACCGCAGCTACCCAAACTTTAGAGCTCACAGGATTACTTGTGGAAAGAAAGAAAATAGGGCTACCACGTTTCTCTGGTTAGCTTGGGACTACAGCACTGCCAATATGACTTTGCATAGTTGAGGCTACAGGAAAGATTTCACTGCATCAATAAAGGATGGGCTGCCGGACACCCTATAAGGCTTGGGTTCAGAGATTCTCATCATGTTTTTTGGTGCACAGTTGTGACAGTCCCAGAGCAATTCTCTATCTTCTAGATGCTGCCTTTTAAATACTTGGTGTTTCTACTCAGGAGATTATCTGGGGGATAATGTTGACGAAAAGTACTTGTGTATCCTTTAAAACTAACCCTGACTATACAGCATTTCAGATGTATCCTTTCCCATGTAGTCAGTACATTTTTGCGTCTTTCTTTCATTCTTTTTTGAACCCCTTGGACAAAAATTGCTAAAATCATTGTGCCCTCAATTAGTGTAATTCCATCTGGTTTTTGTCTTTGAAAGTGCGAACAGTAAATAGTTCTTTTTTTGACGCTTAGGAACCTTTTTTAATGTCTGAATTTCTGATTTTAAGTGACACTCTGCTAGGAAGATGAGAAACAAGGGAAAAAAGATCATAGTCTATCAATTACTTTTGTTTTACATAAAGAGGCTAAACTGCAGAAAAAGGTTTCCCTGTTCTTGAAAGGATCCTCTCACAGTTGACAGGAGAGAGCAGGTTACAACCTGTGCCATATTGGGGTGCACACCTCTGCAAGAGCCCTCAGCCAAGGAGCTCTGCAGTAGGCTGGCTTGGTGCTTGGTGGGTTTTGTGAGGTCCATTTCTTCAAACAGGAGGATCAGGACAGAGAGATGATTTTTGAACTATGTTGGAAGTGCAGTATGGAAGTAAGTAAGTAGGTCATTTTTTCCCCCCAGATCCTCACAGAGTAGACAGACTGGCCAAAATCATCTAGTCCATAATGTCTGATTTTTCAAGCTTATTGAAAAAATTTCCATTTACCCTTGTTTCAACAAAGTAATAAAAGTGAAATCATTCTGTAACACCCACAAGAAAAACAGTGGATTGTTTTTAAAAATTATTTTAATTTCTATTTGACCTACATATTGAGAGAGATTATGTCAGGGATGAGGGGCAGAATAGATTAAAAAGGAATCCTTACGACTTCTAGTGTTACAAGGAAGCAAGTAAATTTAACATCTGCAGGATAAGATTTGTGCAACCCTTTTCAGTTAATTCTCTCAGATTGAATGCTCTAAAATATTTTCAGTATCTTTCTATGCTTTAGCTGTGTATATTTTATTTGGTCTGCATATTTACTAAAGGAATAATCTCCATAATAAGATAAGCTTTGTTTGATCTCTTTCTTACTCTCTGGTTCTCACCTACATTTCTTTTGCAATCATTATGCCATAGTCATCTGGAAAAAAATGCATTTAACTTATCTCTTTGTTGCTAAACAGAAAAATTCTATTTATGTGCTACAGCAACAGTCACCTATTGCTTCCTCCACTGATGAAGCAGCATCTTTTAATCCTTATGTGCTCCAAAGAACAAGAACACTCGTGGGAGCTGATAGAGGTAGGCACAGTAATTTGTATCATAGATGAAAAAAAAAATCTGTTAGAGGTCTCTGTTCTACCCATATTTCCTTATTTTCTTGCATATATTCTATGCTAATTCACGTACTGGGATAGCCAGTATCATGGCTAAAACCTGGTAGCAGTTTGCCAGATGTCAGTATTGGTAATGAAAGTGCTTTAAGAGAAATCCCTTTCTCCCTGTTGAAGACATTTCCCCTACTGACTCTAAATGCTGCATCCTCCCAGTTGGCAAAAACGAAAGAAATGTGTGCCCCATTGAAAACCCCCAAGAGTGTGCCCCAAGAAATCTTTCAATCTGGTACCTAGGCTCTCTGTAGCATGTAATGAAAAGGTGAGTGCCTAAAAGAAATAAAGAATTACCTGGGGTAACAAATATTAAGGTAAAGGGCATCTCCTAAATCCTCCTTCTGCCAGGGATCCATAGGCCTTATGCACCTGTTCCACCTAAGTTAGGAAGAGATGACCTTTGGTTTCCCTTTTATGCAGTTGCTCCATAGTGATAGCACTTCCTCAGGTGAAGTAGGGGCTCCCACTCTTTCAGGAGATGTTTTGAAGTCCTTGTAGCTAGACCACATGTGGGGCCTTGTTAATGTTCTTAGTGAAGCAAACCCAAAGATGGGATCGATGATCCTGAATGTGGTACTTGTAGCAGGATAATGTTCTTATAATCAGTAATTTGTTCACTGCTTGAACTGCAGCCGATCAGAGAGAGGCCTTACCCATGGACACTGAGGTCTACGAAAGTCCGTATGCTGATCCGGATGAAATGAGACCAAAAAACGTCACTCTTGACAGGAATCTGTTAAGCCTGGAGGATGGTGAACTTGGCTCTGGCAACTTTGGTACTGTAAAGAAAGGGTTCTATAAGATGAAAAAGTAAGGGTCCTTTCTGTTTTTATGGAGTCAAATGTACAGTTCTTATGAAGTCAAATACAAGCTTTAGCTTGTATTTTTTTGGAGTTAAAATAATGTTTGAATGTTATTTATGTGACAGGCTGTACCTAAAGGAATTTGGGCTAAGATTCACCAACTTCTCTTCCTTTACACTTTTATTTTTCTTTTGAAATGAGGAGCCTCTTTGCCTATAACAGAATGACCTCCGAGGCATCATTTTCATCTGTAAATTGGAGAAGTGCTCCTAATGACTATTTACTGTCCTAGCTTGGATAGTATATTGACGATCCCTCTGCTTCCTTCCATGATTTGGATTGGCAGCTATTTTTCTTGGCATTTTTACTCTACATGGCCTCTCTGTGAGAAAGAGAGAGCTACGGATGGTTTTACCCATAAATAGCTGTCAGAACAGATCTTGTTTGTACTAGCAGGAATAGGAGCACCTGACCATTCATGCATCTGCATAACCAAATGCTATCAGGATGTTGTTTAAGTGTCTGGACTGATTGTGTATAAGCTTTCTCTGTTAAGAGCTGGAGGCACTTCTTTAACCACAGACTTTCAGAGCCCAGAAGGATTTTTGCAATGCTGCATTTTCTAGCCACACCCCAGTTCTGAGCAAGTCTCCTATGATTTTTCTTCTTTCAATAATCACATACTTTAGGGAGTCTTTTCATCATTCCTGGTCTTTTTATTAGTTGAGAATAGCCAGAAAGGGCAAGAAGATTTTGTCCAGTCCTTTGGGTTTGGGCTTGTTAAGACCTTAGAGACTACTTACAGTTGCTTAAGATTCCTCCCATTTTCTCTCTTTTGCTTATTTCTCGTTAGTATTCTAAGCATTTAGTAGAGAGTGGTTCCTGTTACAGTTTTTTTTCCTTCTTTTTTCTTTTCTTCTTCTTTCTTTTCTTATAGCTCATACTGTGCACACAGAAACACCATTTGCAGATTGAGTTTTCATGCAGATTTTTCTTCAACTAATGCCGTAACTGGATTCTCCTTTGTAGGGGGTCCAAGCCAGTGGCTGTAAAAATTCTTAAGAATGAAAGTAATGATCCAGCCATAAAGGATGAATTACTGCGAGAAGCGAATGTAATGCAGCAACTGGATAACCCATATATTGTCCGAATGATAGGCATATGTGAAGCTGAAGCCTGGATGTTAGTAATGGAAATGGCTGAACTTGGGCCCTTGAACAAATTTTTGCAAAAAAATCGGTATGTAAGTTTTGATATCATTTTCTAGGAATTGTCTAAAAGGAAAAAGAAACGAAAAGAAATAGATCCTTTTTTTATTCTTTAATGCGATTTTCAATTGTAATGCTGTTATTGTAATAACTAATTGCAATATTTACTCTTACCTAGTGCCTGACTATTTTACAAGTGTCTACCTGCTATCAAATATTTCTGGTAAAATAGAGCATTCTGAATAGATTAAAAATTTCCAGATGTCTTTCAGTTACTTGTTTGCTGATATGATCACACTTTTTTTTTGCTCTGGACATTCTTCTGCTCACAGTTCTAATTAAAACTTAGCAAAGCGTAAATGAACCAGGTTGCCGTTATGATATGGAAGGTCATAGTGCAAACTTCAATTGTAGCTCTATGAAAAATCAGGAGAATGAACTACTGACCTCTTAAAAGATTCAATTATGATTTTCAGACATGTCACAGAGAAGAATATAACAGAGCTGGTACATCAGGTTTCCATGGGGATGAAATACCTGGAGGAGAGTAACTTTGTACACAGGGATTTGGCTGCAAGAAATGTACTATTAGTCACCCAACATTATGCCAAAATCAGTGACTTTGGACTTTCTAAAGCTCTCAGTGCTGATGAAAGTTATTACAAGGTAAGGTTTGCACATATTATAAAATCTAACTAGCAGTATAGAGCAACAAGATTATTTTCATTTGAAGTGTTGCTGTTTTCTACTGCTGAAAATCAAAAACAGTGTAATAGATCTATTATCATCTATTAGTTTTTAGCCTGCTAGTAGCTTGCTGAAATAGAGCTTCTAAAAACAACATCAACATAAAGAGATGGGTAGGAGGAAAAGTCCAATTTCTTGGTTTTGTCTTTACTTTTTAATAAACTTGTAAATACAATGTTGAAATTTACCGTGGAAACTGGATACTTCTGCATATAAAAGCAGGAAAATGTCTTTGTTGCAGTTCAGGACACACTTTATTTCACCATCTCCAAGCACAATTTAGGCCAACATACTCCACTCTTGACTGAAAGAACTATATAGTAGGAGTGTGCCAAAAAAAGATAGGTGGTAAATAATCATTGAGTTATGCAGAGTTTGTTTAGCTCGGCTTTAAATTAATTGGACCTCTCTACAGCTAAAGGAATGGAAAAAACTGCCACATTTAGTAAGGTAAAACGATCCTTTTGGGAAACAGGCTCTCATTTCCACATCTTTTATTCTGATATACTGTTCCTGCAGTTCAGATTATTCCTTCCTCCTGCCTTTTCCCCTTCTCCGCTGCTTTAAAGCCAATAAGCCAAACCATGAAATGAAGTAGAGCAAGAACAAGCAAATGCTGCCTTCTGATGGCAGCATTTGCTTGCCTGTGGAAACAGTAACTGCTGCCAGAAAAAAACAAATAATTAAATAAACAGTAACATGTTAAATCAGTGCACCTAGTCTAAGCAGAACTGCTTGTCGGAGGGCTGAGACTTGGCATTAGCAGCTATTGCCCTTGCAGTGCCACAAAACGCGGTGGGAGTGCTTCACTAGGCCGAGTGCTGCGCTGTGGTACCTCGCATCGCGATGGCAGCGCTCAGCAGAACTTAATCAAATTGTCGTTCACCACAAGGCGGTCACTTGGAAATGAAGCATTGTCTTCAGGTCGGAGGGGCCTCAGCGGGCCTGGGTATCTGTCTCTTGCCCTCTTGAAAGAAGTCCAGATTTTTAAAGAGCAACTTAAAGTTGGAAGTCACTATAAGCACAGCTCCCAGCCAATTAGTTAAGCTTTGCTTTGGCAAAACATTTATTTCTCTGCTTTATTTAGACAGAGGAAGATTATGAACAGTTTAGTAACAGCTTTGAAGACACTCCTACATGTTTTCCCTTAATGCCAACTATGTCAGATATGTTACAGTACTTTGTGCAAATGTGAGCAGACATTGCCTCCTTTCCTGTTATGTTTTCTAAGTTAACTTGGTCTTTATGAATTCTGATGTTGTTTACTGCTTACTGCTATGTCTCTAACCTGTCTTTTTTTTTTTTTTTCTGTTATTACTTCAGGCACAAAGTCATGGAAAATGGCCAGTTAAGTGGTATGCTCCAGAATGCATGAATTTTTACAAGTTTTCTAGCAAAAGTGATGTCTGGAGCTTTGGGGTTTTAATGTGGGAAGCTTTTTCCTATGGACAAAAGCCATACAAGGTGAGTAATTCTAGTTGCCAATTCTTTCTTTTCAAATTCATAATATATTTTAACTTTCCAAACTTGAAGGGTTGTTGTAGGTCAAAACAGATCTTAGCTGCCCATCTGCAGCACAATTTCATCAAAGGATGGCCCCAAAATTGGCTCTGGGCCTCTGTACGCCTTATACTACTGTGTATGCTGTAATGAATTGTAACTGTTTTGATCATCTTACTTCAGGGGATGAAAGGTGGCGAAGTTGCACAGATGATTGAAAGAGGAGAACGAATGGAGCGTCCCGAAGTCTGTCCAACTGAAGTCTATGACTTAATGAAATTGTGTTGGACATATAAGTGAGTGTGATGTGATATTCTCTCTCCTATAGGCAGTTCATTTTAATCTTCTTAATAGCCAGAAAGGACCCAAGAAAGGTATTTCATATTTCAAATGCAAATGATTTGAGGTAATTATGGTATAGACAAGAAGCTGATTTTGCATATCTTCTTTTTGCCAGAATGCTTGAATACAAAAAAATAGGGTGTGGTTAAAATCAGTATTTCCTCAGAAATATCAGTCTGAGGTATTTGGAAAAGATTGCTTGAAATGAAGTCTCCATATAGCACCCAAATCCCACTGTGACACGACTGACTCTTCTAGTTCAGAGGGTATGTGTGTCAAACAAATGTCTTTGGATTCCATTTCAGCTGTAGTTTTAGATAATTTTCTTTTTTGTTAACTTTTAGAGTACCTAGTACTCAAGAAAAAGTATGGAGTCATAAAATATTTTCTACTTTTCTGTTTGATTTAAAGAATCGCTAACAATTGTCGTCTTTGAGTAATTCAGGATCACTTTTACTCAATGATAAAGTCTTAAGTAGTAGTATTTAATAAGTAGATCAAAAAAGAATGTTACTCTCTATTTAGTTGTAGTAAAATATCCATGATAAAGAGAGAGAAAAAAAATGAGAGAGAAAAGAGAGAGAAAGAAAGAAAAAGAGAGGAGAGGAAAATGCAGTAAGACTGCTGAAATCAGGTAGTACGGCTGTATCAATGTGTTGCATACTTTTGCCAGGACTTGTATTCAGTTTAATCACATTCTTCCAAAACAATAAAGATCTGCAGACACAGGGGCAAACTGGATCACATTCTCTTAATGGTACTAAGCCACTTTTTATAACTGCAGTACCTGTTTTAAGGTGGGCATTACATTGTAAAATACTATT
>JAWLRI010000607.1:2513930-2530345 GCA_034781795.1 Crypturellus tataupa
TGGAAAATATTAGGTCAGATTTCAAAAAAAAAAAAAAAAAAAAAAACAGCTTTAGGGTCAGGTCACAGTCCCTAAAAATACTTCACCTCTCATCTTCAGAGATCTTTTCAAAATGGAATCTACAGACGTGAGTTTCACTGCTCTTCTGAAAGGTTTTTCCTGCAGATTCTGTAATGTATTCTGAAAAAGTCATTTAAACTGTGAAGAAGAGACAAGGAGCAGAAAAATAATACAAAAAGGAAAGAGAAAGAAAAAAGGAAGAAAATACGTGCTATTGTACAAAAGAGCAAAGCTAGACTGCTCGCTTTCACTCTGATTTCTCATACTATCTCAATACTAGCCAAAAAACATTTTCATGGTGCTTATTCCCCTCATTGTGGCCTCGGATCACAAGGAATAAAAGGTAGAGGATCTTTTGAACAGGAATAAAACCAAAAACTTTTTGCAAAGTGGGTATGAGTTTATATGTTTCTATTTCTTTTACTAATTTCTTGGATGAGACTGCATGAAGATGTGGTATTTATGGTAACTTTTCACAGCTGACACCAAGTGAAGGTTTAGACTATTTAAGTCTTGCATATAACACTTGGGACATCAGTATTTGAAAAGCAGGCTTCTATGGAAATCAAATCAAATTCTTAGTATTTACTATTTCAACAAACATTAACACTGTTTGGTTATGATTAAAAATATTACTGTTTAAATATAAAAATAAATCCTTCCCTTCAGTAGTAAGGATTAAGAGTTCAGACTTAAACAGCCTACCTTATTTAATTCTGCTCCAGAAAAGAGATTAGGAGCTTTTGTAGGTCTTTCATGTAACTTCTTTTTATCTCCTTTCTGAAACATTCCAGAGCTAAAGTTTATTTCAAAATTCCATTTCTCCTGAATCCTGTAATTTTAGAATTCCACAGCAGTACCTCATATTCTTTGCATGTTCCCATAATCTCAAATACCTGCCAGGGGCTGAGTATTTTACTTCAAGTCACGGAAGTGATAGAAGAATTGAGAATATCAGCACTCATCAAGAGGAAGTGAAAAGAAAAAAAACCTCAGAAGCAAACAAGTAATCCCATTTTTAGCTCTTTTGATGCATTTGGCATTAAATTAACTGTTAAAATACTTTGTCCATCCTTGAGTCACCCATTGCACCTAATTCATCTTCCATTTCTCCTTGCCAAGATGCATGCACTTATTCCTTTTCATCTTGAGATGACATGTAAGTCTCAATTCTTTTGTTTCTTTTGTTTCTTTTTTTTTTTAAAGGGGAGGCAGGCATCAAAATCCTCAAATCTGAAGCCCTCTCCAGATCTCAGGGAATTTTGGACACTAGCTTCCTAGTTTCCTCAATTCCTCAATTTTCCTAGTTTCATCAATTCCTCAATTTTTGTTACTGGTTATTATTTTCACAGAACCACCGAATAGTGGGGGTTGGCAGAGACCTCCTGGAGATCACCAGGCCCAATGCCCTGCTCAAGCAGAGAGAAAAGATCAGGTCAGTCAGGTTTTGAGTATCTCCTAGAATGGATACATCAGCTCTACAGGTAGCACTCTGACTCTCATAGTGAGATCAGTCATTACTCTCATAGTGATGTGAGTTTTTGTTTGTTTGTTTGTTTTTAATACATTGAGTTATATTACATTCAATATTTGGTCAGTATGTCTCTTAAGAATAACAGGAAATATCTCCACCCCAATTAGACTCTTAAATAAAAAGCTCAGTCCGGTGATGCCTCTTATCTTTAGGGATGAGCAGATGTGGTCCAGAAGTCAAAAAGATGCAGGAGCAGTCAAGAGTCCTTTACCCATTAGATAAGAAAATGCCTATAGAATAAAGAAAATAAAAGGAAAACAGGCAAACACAAACTTGCATTACTCTTTGCTAAAACATAGAGGTAAATGGCAATAGACTCCTTACTATCAAAAATGGCATTTTGAGATGGATAAGAACTAGAAATGACTTGAAGTGAGATACACATTAGTCTGTCCAAAGAACAAGAAGTTGCAGTCTGCCTTTCAAATGAGAGGAAAGTACAACAACCTTTAAAAATCTACTGGAGCACTACAACCAGCCACCTTTAATAAGGGTGTTATATTATTTATTCTTCCTATTACTTGGTTTGTTAAAAATCCCTGCGCTCAGGACCCACTTGGGATTTGCTGACTAAGAGGTGAGATCTGAATTAGAAAACATGACAGCGCAATGCTTCCTGCCTGCTTAACAGGCAGGAAAGGGCTTAATCTCTCTTGCCTTGTTTGTGGCTGGTATGTCTTCGCAGAATGAAGGGAAAAGAGTATCAAGTAAGGCTAATTATACTTTTAGAATTTTCTCATCTACAATTCAAATAAGGATTTCCCTGGGAGGGATTCATATTTTACATACTGTATATGCTTACCTTCATCATACCAAATGGCTGCAGAAGCTGAAGTGTTTTCCATATCAATGGTATTTCACACATGAAAATAAAACCACCCATGCATTTATGCTAAAACGAATTATCCAATTTAAACATACAAAAGAAAAAAAAATGGTTTAGATTTACAAATGAGACTCCATTTTGAATTCATCACTCCTTGTCCCTATTTCAAAAGCGAAAGGCAAGCTTCCAAAACAGTCAAGGATGATGAAATTTCATGTAAAGTATCTCAGCATCATAAGGGGAAATGACATGATTTTAAAACTTGGCTTGTCGATGCAACAGACAGTAACATCTCCAATATTTTCTGACTCTGACACACTCCTAGGTGGTCTTTTCTTCAGCAGCTGAAACAATGACAGGATAACAATTGCTTCTGCTTTCTGGGTTAGTCTTTAGCAAACACTGATTGGAGGCAAACAATCAGACATGCAAGACAGCAGGATGAAAGTTCTCCAACCTGCCCCCAGGAAAGAGAGGGAACCTGAAACCTGCCATGTAATCTTCATTTTACCAGTGAAACTACTCATAAAGAAATTATTTCCTTAGTAGAATAGAAACTGCTGTTTTTTTCCACTTATCCCAGGTTTTTCATTTATATATTCATCTAATATGCAAAATAAAAGATGTCATAGGTGAATATAGGCTCTCCTGAACTCCAAAATGCTGTCACACACAATAGGTCAGTCTTCTTTTCCTTTCCCTGTCCATCTCTGTATTTTGCTGAATTACTTACCCGTAGTTAAGAAGGAAAAGAAATAGCATTGCTTCTCAGTATGGACAATTAAAAATTGATGCTTGATTTTCTGGTGATGAAGTCAGACACCAAAGTAAAGGGTACATTATAAAGGATTCATTAAATGTGTAAATAACAAGCAATATGCAAAATGTCATTGCTAGACAGAGACATTGATATTCTAGTGAAAATAAACAGAGCTTTAAGATAAGAACTTAAAATAGGAATGCTCTCCAGGAGTCATCCCTATGTCATAACCTTGTGCCACTTGCAACTTATCAGAAGAGTGAAGGTACCTCCACATCAGTGTTTTATTTTGTATCAAGAGAGGGCTTTCCAAACAAGTATATGAATTGCTCCAATAACTACACTTAGTTTGTGTCACAGAGTGGTCTCACAAAGGAACATATTAACTGCGATCCTTTTGGATGATCTAAACCTAAACTTCAGCCACTGTGCGGACCGTGGAGTCAGACATGCTGGCCTGAAATTTCTGTCTCTAAAATCAGAAAATCTGAACTTTGATCCTCGACATCCTACCTAACCCATTCCTATTGCTATTTCTACTGACTGTTAATCCAGATACTACTTGATTCAACTGGAAAGTCAAATGATATGATAGCAAAAATGATTTTATAAGATCTTGAGCAAACTTTATATGGAATACATGCTCTTTCTCTGTCTTTTACTTTCAGGAGGCTGTTTGCATACAGTGTATTTATGGCCTTGAAATGTAGGCTTAAACAATCTCTAAGCATATATTCTGAGTAGAAATACAAGAATCAAAAAGGCTCTGATGCATTTTTTCAAAATTAAGCAAGAAGTCATCTCACGAAGAAAAGCCCTTCAATACAAGTTTTTGGTAATGCTAAAATCTTTATTATATACTGGAACTATTGAGCTGTCACTATCCTCTGCCTCTACTCTTTTGCCTCAAAAAGAAGAAGGCATGATTACAGATTGCTGAAGGAGCCACTAAAAGAGCTCATATTAGAAGAGTCCCACGTCCCGAGTTCCAGCTCTGTGCTCTCCTCTGTCACTGAACAGGCTGCTTCCAGTGCATTCACATTGGCCAGACCTTGGACCATGCTTTGAGCACCTTGTATGTTTTCAGTAAAAAATTATCTGCACTTCTGTCAGGAACATTTAAAGAGTTTCAAACAAGCAGGAGTTTGCGAAGCCTTCCTGAGACACATCATTTCCTGCCAGAGAAAACCTGAGTCCTAGTTAACCGCGCCATCCCCACCCAAAGTTGAACGCCTTTAACTCAGTAGGCTGTTTAAGAGCAGCTGAGGACATTTAACATCTATGGAACATCGAATTCAGAGGCTATCCTAACTTTGCCATCTTCTCTGTTTGTCGTCAAAAATAAGTAAAGATTTAAGCTTGAAGTATAACAAAGGATGCAGAACATTTAGCCATCTGTACACTCCATACTACTCAGCCACTTGAGTTCTCCATTTGCAATTCAATCAAGAGATTTTTACAACTGAGTGAAAAGCATTCTGCTCAAAGTTTTCAGTGAAAAATGGATACTTTCAAAGCAATTTGCTTTTGTAGGAAGCCTGATGAAGTAATAGTAAAAACAAAATATCAAAGAAGTAATATTAAAAACAAAGTAGTAAAGAAGTAATATTAAAGAAGTAATATTAAAAACAAAATATCAAAACCCTCACTTGGGCTTTCTGATACTTTTATCAAGGATACATTAGAAACAAGATTAGAAACAGAAATTTATTTTACATAATTGATTTTTAAGCTAAATACTTAGGAAGGACTTTGTATATGTTTTCAAACACTGATATAGTGAATTAATTGAATTTCTTACCTGTAACTGTTACCTGAGCTCTACCATGAAGAATCCAGAATGTGACCCAGCCACTATTAGATTGTTGTCACCAAGCAAATCTCATTTAAAATGGTACCATCTTCCCAATGTTTTAATTCAGCTCAGTAGCTCTGACTGTAAGTTTCCTCTGTCTTAGTAACAGATAAGCTGAAGCTATCCGCTGTTGCCCTTGTTTAATATTGTGACTTCAAAGACCATACACATGGAATTTGCAGGCTGCTAGAGAATTTCCCTGGAAACAGTGATTCATGCGTCCATCTCCACTTGAGAAGTCATATCACCAATCTCTCTGACTTATGGCAAACTAGTATGACAAGGTTTATTTGCCATTGACCCACCACAGAAGATGTGGGCTAGTTATTCATATCACACACATTGGATCATGCCTCAGATGCCACAGGGCATGTTCTCAAATAGCTTCAAGCTTCCGAGCTCCCCAGCGCCATCCAGTCTATACTCATTTCCCTCCATCTCAAAGCAAGCTGAAGTCTTCAAAGGTAACCACAACTTCCTGGCATTCAGCAGGCTTTCAAATAAATAATACTGGATCCATGTTATAAATTGTGTGCGCGTGCCCTTATATCCTGACCACCTTTCCAAAGGGTGACAATTATCCTTGTATATGGGGTTAAATATGAGGAAGCACATTTCCTACTCCATGTGGGATTCTATGATGCAGGCACTTGGAAGGAGAACACAGAGATACATCTGGCTGCAACTACTGATACCCAGACAGCCTGACTACAAATCTACATCTCTGTAAATCCCCAGTTAAAAATACTTTATTAGAAACAAACAGGAAGAGATATTAAAAAAAAAAAAAAAAGAAAACCCTGCGTTTACTTTCAAGTTCAGATAAATTCACATTATTTGCTGTTTAAATACATAGAATTCTGCACCTGAAATGACCATAGGCAATTCTTTCTTCAAAAAGCCTTCTTCCACATGAGATATACACCAAAACTTACCCAAGCTTTTGTTGACTTTTTTTTGTGAACTTCACTATCTTTTATATAAGAAACAGGTAACAGCAGATAACAGTGTTTTGATATAATGAGCAAATAAGATAAAAGTAACTAGAAGGTTGACTATTCACTACATATCACACAACAAATACCCCTTGAAGGGAAGGCAGCCCTCTTCAGTAGCACTAGCTCAGATTCAGCGCTAAAGCGTGATATTTTCCTCCTCCTCATAAGCCTAAAAGCAAAGTGCCACTATTTTCCCCTGCTAGCAGTAAATAATCAAGTTGATTATGGTCAGCATTGTTATGATAACTTAGCCATGTAGGAGAAAAAAGCAGCTTTTCAAGTTTCACATTCTTCCACTAAGAGATGTATAGCATTAAAAAGCAGGGAAGGTTGGAGGCCCATCTTCTTACTAATATGATTGCATTTAACTGGCACTGCTCTCAGCAGGAATTGAGGTAGTGTCAAAATATAGATTGTCTTGAATTCCAAGCAAGCATAATACAAATGATGACTAATAATCTAGCTACAGTTTAGATCCAGTTTCTTTTCAAAGCATAACTGTATATACCAGTGTTTTCTTCAGATCCAAGAGAAATACAAGAGGAAAGGGATTTCTAAATTGTATACATTAACAAACGAGTGGGAACACATTTATCCTCTTCCCTTTTCATGTCAGGAGTAGTTAGAACAAAACTAATAGCTCGATCAGTTCATGTATTAAAATGCAAGAAATATTAAAAACATACCTAGCCTTGAAGTGGCTTAAATAAATTACATATTTTAGTTAATTACCTCAGAAAACAGTTCCTAAATTCCACAGTGAAATTAAAGACACTTTACACCACTGGTGACCTCTCCAATAAATCACAGTCGGACTTGACATAATAATAACTTACCCTGAAGGCAATGAAAAGCCCCAAATCCTATGAGACTCCTCAGACTGCAGTTTGAAAGTGAAAAGACATAATTTTGGGTTCCTGATAGTGTTATGTAAACAAAAAGAAATGTACAGCATGTAAGGTGACATCACAGAGTACAGGAAGAAAGGGAGATCACAACATTAAATTAAATCATGGCAAGTTTAGTAAACAAGCTGCTGAAACCCATAAAAATATCCTTATTATACCACATAAAACAGATGCTACTGGTATTTCCAAAAAGCAACAATATGATCTGAAGAGAACTCTACCAGGAAAAAGATCTATCATGGTAAATGTTTTGGCCTTTGTGCGATGATTACAAGTATAAATTACTATTTTGCTAGTGAGTTATTCTTTAATAATAGCTTTATGTCCATGGTACCTGCTTACTGCAAATGTGACCATAATCCACACATGCTGCTGTCTTTGAAAACAACCATCTTTAGATGTGACAGTAGCGCATGACCTTAAAGATCAAGTTTTATTAGGTAGTTCTTTAAATGATCCTTCAATACTTCACAGAGAGATAAAAATTCTTACTTTCTAGTAAGAAAATAGTCACCTGTCCATCACTGACTACAATCCTGACCATTTTCCAACTAGCAATATTACTTTAACTCAGCCAGAAGACCATGTCCATTACAACGTGGGCTAAAGAACAAAAAGCGCCGTGTGTCGCTCATTCTTCCTAAGAGAAATTATGTTTAAGCTGTTCACATGTTTTACTGAAATTACTGGTTTATACCACAGAATTAAAAAATAAAAATCTATAGTACCTTTATAAAATTTAATGAACCGTTAATGATTGAGGACAGTGTAACATTTATATAACCCTGTGCCCTTACTAGTGACTATCATGACAATACACCACTAAGAAAGCTATTGTAAAATTCATTCAAGGGTCCTGACTGTGGAGAGTAGCTTATCAAAAAGAGTCTATGAAATAAAACATCAGGTGAATACATGTTTTCCTGTACATCAATACTAGAGAGAAAAGCCACCACATTTTTCAGCTGATTCTGCATTCACTTATTACCAATGGTTTTCATAAAATGATTCAAAGTCTGTACATTATCCATGAAATTGCTACTCAGAATATTTGCATATCATATTATTCTAATTTCATGATAATATCCGTTTAATTAACTAGGATTGTGTTAATTATCACTTTCACAAATCACAAGACATATCATAATTGATTTTGGTCAATATGAACTCTGAAGTCCATGGAAGTGACTTAGTATCTTTGGAGTATTTTCATGAATCTTTGAAGCGATTCTCAGCAAGAGCATTTAATCATACAATTTAGCATGCCAAATGTTCCCATTAGTAAAGTCCAGGTGCTTGCTTGAAAATCCTTCAGAAAAAAAATACTCAAGTGACAAAAACACAGAAAAAAGACACTGTAGAGTTTAAAAGTAAGTGCAAACTAAGAAATCATTCTCATGATAATTCTTCAGGTATCTTTAGTTGAAGTAGAAAGATGTACATCACAAGTTCCTCATTTTATACCTTTCATAGAAAACATTTGACAGCAGTGATCATGTGAAAACTTCCATTATTTAACTCCAGGTCCCTGCTGGATCAAATACGAATACTAGCAGAAAACATTCTCAAAAGTTTGATGAGTGGAATTACACCACAAGTTTTGTATTTTAAAGCTCTGACAGTTTGTTAGAAAAATTATTACTAACTTAGAGGAACAGGTTTTGGTGAACCATATTTCAGTTCTGATACTGAAGGCACAGAGCGGTTCTGTGAGCAGGTCAAATACCGCAAAACACATATTCTGCAAGCACTGTCCATCCTGTTAGAAGCTGATGGGCTCAGAAATTACTTGCAATATCCTAATGTATGGTTAAGAGTTATTAAAGGGACAAGAAGAACAAAAAAGAAAAAGACAGAAGGGAAGAAAATCTCATCATCTACCTTGCAAAGTAGAGAGCTGACACAAGATACACTGAGACTCCATCAATTTTTTCTCTCTGTACACGTGTACTTGAGAAGTGAACCCAGCCCGCAGATTGGCACCAAGTGCAGGAAGACAAGACTTGAACATAACAATTTCTGTGTCTTTGCTTTACTAGCTAAGTTTCTGTGCTGTTCTACCCTGCATACTCACTTCTGTTGCTATATTTTTCAGTTGTGGATGCCTCTGTATGCATAGTAAAAAATATGCACATGCATAGTATGGGGAGGTGAATTTCACTGGACAAGGATTTGCAATGCACAACACTATGTTATGTCCTTTTTGAATCTAGTCCTCACATTTTAAATTATACTGCATGTACTCAGGGATTCATCAGTTTAAAAATTCTGATGGTACATGGGCATTTCTACTACAGGCAGCAGTAAAGTTTTCTGGTATCTTTGCAAAATATATGTTTGCATTTCACATAACCTTCTCAGAAGATTTAAAGTTCTTATGGTACAGGAAGTCAGACAAGACAGAAAGATTGGACCATCAATTCCCTGGCTCTCTTACCAGCAGTCACAAATCACTGCTAGGCCAATGTGTAAGTGCATGCTCAGGTACCCACTTCATTAATAATTAAAATCATTACAGACTTTGCACATCTAATTATAGGACAGAATGGGGTAGAATAACGTGGCTTTTCATAAAATCTAGGAGCAGGCTGAGTCCATAAACCTACAAAAGATTTTAACTTCACAATACTATAAACCAGTAAAAAATAATCATTGTAAGTGCCTTTGATTCTTACATTTTTTTTTTTCTCTATCCATTGCCCCTCTCTTTCATGGCTAAATACATTGGCTGTGAGCTGGATAATAAATGTCAAGTTCACATGATTGCCTTAAGTAAATTGTTATATATCCATGCCTGACAGTGACTAAAATCTTGTCTTTGATAAGCTTAGGCCTTGTAAAAAGTAAGGATTTTATTCAGGATCTAAATTCAGCTGTATATTTCAGAGATAGTCGAATCTATATAAAAGACTCAAATGGACTGATTCCTCAATTTCTAAACCATCAGCATTCCCTACATTATTGTGCTATATAGCCAAGTATTTTTAATTAAAACAAACAAGCAAAAACATAACCCTATACAGTTCAAGAATCACAGAAAATGACTTCATGTCCTGACACAGTTTATTCTGCAGTTTCAAGGTTAGCTGCTGTGCCCTGCATTTCATATATTCTGAATTTTAAAGTCCTTTATCTCCCTTTCATCATAAACATGTTCAAGATAGATACATCCATCTCTATTTTAAAAGATATAATACATGAATACTAAGAGCCATGACAGGGGCCGTCACTTCCCAAAGTTACCCAGAATTTAAATGTAACCATAATAGAGTCATTCTAAACGTGACTCAGAAGGTAGAGTCAACAGAGTCAGAAAACCAGTTACTTCATGCAAAAAAAAAAAAACCCAACTAGTCTCCTTTTTTTACATATTGTTTTAAACCAATCAGTAGTTATGATGAATTTTAATATATCAAGAGAAAAAAAGGCAACTATCACAGAAACATTAAAAAAAAATTGTCTTAGAGGATTCATTTTTCATGTATCTCCTACCATGTATTAAGTTTTCCTCCTGGGTGGTACTTCTTTGTGCTGGATATGGATTCTGCCTTTGCAAGATAATTTAATATCGCATTTTGGATTGGATTACATGGTAAAATAGATAGTTTAAT
This sequence comes from Crypturellus tataupa, assembly GCA_034781795.1. Lineage (NCBI taxonomy): Eukaryota > Metazoa > Chordata > Aves > Tinamiformes > Tinamidae > Crypturellus > Crypturellus tataupa. The sequence goes on from JAWLRI010000607.1 coordinate 2,524,483, forward strand.
GGTATAATACCACGTAATCGATACAAGGGATAGGCCAAGCCCAAACTTACAGTCATTTCAGATGTCAGAAGGAAGGATCCCTTCAAAGCACTGGAACAGCGCTAACAAGGCACTCAGCCCAAGTGTCGAAGTCCACATACCTACACATCCCACATATAGCAATTGAATCCTGCACCGCACTAATACCTCATTCCAGACTTGGATGGATTTATTAGATAACAGCTTGTTAAATGAGAACATATAGAGCTGTGGAAGGGGAAAAATAAAGAAAAAAAATCAGCCCAAATTCTACGACTTAATGGCAAATGGTCTAAGAGCAAAGCAACACATTTCATCACTTGCTTCACTCCACAACCTCCCAGGAAAAGTGTGTTTCAAATCATGGTATTTCTCATTTGTAGCTTGGCAAGATCTTGTTTACTTTCATGCTGCTGTGCTCTCAACAGATCTATTTGTGCCTAAGGGTAGGCTCTCATGGCAACCCCTGGAAAAGGGGTTTGCCTTTGACTACCTCTGATACCTTTTGCTTCTTCCAGCTCCCTTAACCAGGCATCATATTCTCCTCCTCAGAAGTGACTACTCAGATACAGGTACTACAGCCACATCTGATTACTGTCATCCAAGTTTTACTTATGCCTCCAGATAAATCTGTGCAGATTAAAAGGCAATTCTACGCAGATACTGTAAAAATAATGTTGTTAGAGCAGCACAGGGTCTGGGTTGCAAAGAATCATCATCATACCAAAGTCTCATCCCTCTCCAAAGGCTCTGCTTTGGAGTGCCCCTTTGGAGAACAAGCAAATCCATATGTTTGGTCTACAGTTCAATTAGACCAAATACGCATTCTTCCTCTCCAAAGAGGATCTGCTTCAACTTATTTGGGAATCTAGAGCTAAACTGTCACCACTTCTTGTGCAAGGGTCTGGAAAACACTGCGAATCATTTTTGTCTGAAGTTACAGAGATCTTAGACCTTTTACATACAAAGAAAGTGGGAGTTTGCAATACTATGTCCCACCGGTGCAGCCTTTCTCCCATTTAACACAATTTATCTCAAGCCTGGTTAAGTAACCAGCTGTCCAGCATATTGGCATGAAAATATCAGCCATGGAATATTTCACCAATGCTCCTTGTGGTGACTGCAGATTGATTTCTGCAATGTGTTTATGCCACCCGACTTGCAATAATATTGTTTTAAATTGATTAATAATCCACTCCCACCAAGATTATTTTAAAATAAAGGAGAATGTCCACCATTTGGTTCACATAAAATTTCATTAGTCTCTTCTGATTGTTTTGACATGTCTTGGAAGAGAACTGTTCATTACCATGCAAATGGAGATAACCTCTATTTCTAGGCTAATTGTCATCTAGTGGTTTGAATTTGAAATACATTTGGCAGTTTTCAAGCCAAACCAATCTTCCAAGGCTAAATTATAGGGGAGCTAACACAGTACTTCCATTTGTAAACTGGTTGAAATATTGACTATGAAATGCTTGTCTTCTTTCTGCAATACCACAGAGAGAAGGAATTCACGCATTCCATAATACCACAGAAGGGGAGAAAATTACAGGTCTCTGCCACCATGAATATTTTAGTTGGCAGGCCAAATTCTGGTTGTTTCATGCTGAATACCACACACAAGTAATTTTATTGATATTGAAAGGACTTTATGTAGATAAGACAATGTGAATAAAGGTCAGTCTTTCTAGCAAAAATAAATTCAAATGAAACAAAATATAGACTGAGTATTCATACTGAATATAAAATGATGAAATTTACTGTAATATATCAAGGAAAAAATATGAACAATGCTTAAGTTTTCTTCATCCTGATGGAAAAAAAATAAATTTGAAAAAAAAAAAAAGAGTGATTTCAGAGTCCATAGAAATCTTGCACTTCTGGCCACTGTTCTCAATGTTGGAAGCTGAGCAATAAGAGAATTCCTTCCCTTGCTTGAGAAAATTTAGGCATTTAGGAATGTCTAAATTTTTTAAAAACGTAAATTTCTTACTCAAGTTTCCCTGATGAAAACAGTTAAAAAGCTGTCATGTTTTTTGGAAATATCTCTGGAGACTCTGATAAACATTGCCTATAGGCCATTGCATTTGCTGCCCAAGCAGTCAAAGGAAAAAGCCTTCCTTTCAGCAGTACTCCTCAGCATGGGCAAGGAAAATGTTTTAAATTACTGCAGCAGGATCTGCAAGAGGAGAGTGACACAACCTTTGATTTTGAATATAGCTTCATTTCTAATTCTGCTATGCCGAGGAAGCATATATCACTAACACTGTCTGTTCTTCACAGCTGGAAAACTAAACTTTGACCATGCAACAGTAGTCATTCATGTGAAAAATGAATGCAAGCAAACTAGCATTTGCAGAGGGAAACAAGAAAAAACACTATCTCTAATACTATTGTTTCCCAAGTATCTTAAAGATGTTATTGGCCCTTGCTCTAGGTCACTGGAAGAAACAATCACAGCAAGTCCAAAGAAGCTATGAGAAGTATGATCCTGAGGAACATTCTTGACTTATATGGCACTCTGTTTCATTACAAAAAATAAGTTATGACTAGACAGAGCAAGAGCACTGACAATAACCCAGCTAGGTGGACTGACCTTCCCTGAAGCTTGACATATTTGTTAAGTGCTTTTTAAGGAAAACAGCTTCTTTCTCTGTATATATGTAAATATATATATATTTTGGCTAAACACAAACTATATTGCACATAACCCTCTCCTACCCACAATGCATAATACACTATCCTGTGAGATTTCAAGGCTAGAATGATGCATTAAAAACACTCCATATGGTGTTGTATTTTCCTTGGAATGGTATATGTTGGTTTGTTTTTTTTTGAATTGTGAAGTTTATGAAAGCTTAGAATATGTATTTATTTATTTTTGCAGCCTAATCTCTGCCTGTCTTCTGTCTGTGGAAAAACACGATAGCTTTTGCAGTATTTTCTCCAATACCAACTAAATCTCTTGTAAAGAATTGGTTCAATTTTGACAAAAAGGTAAGTATTCTGTCACACACCCACACAAATCCCCAGAAAGAGTAGGAAGAATGACCAGCTACTGCAGCTTATTGTGATCTTCTACAGATATTCCCAAGAAGTCTGGCATTTAAAATTTTTAGATAGGTTTCATTGTCTATTCACCTAAAGAAGATAAAATGCTCAATATTTCAGATTCCAATTCCAAAATCACTTTCAGTGCAACTTTTTCTGCCCCAATGCATAGGTGTTTCTCCTCCCTTCTACTATTTTTGTTTTTAGAATCAATACTTACTTATTTTTGACTGTATTAAAAATTCTCAGAGGTTATCATACAAGAGGCTATCATACAGATATCACTTGTGTATAGGATACCTTAGAGATGATTAATGTTTGTTGCAAGTACTCATCAATAGTGCCATTTCCTTGACCTGTCCCTTATTTCCAAAGTAAGAATAACCAAAGACATTTTGTCTGTGGCCATGTAAATCACACATTAAGATAAAGAAAATATGACTATATAGCAACTACTGGATGGTATCAGAACTATGCCACTACATGGTGCAATCAAATCCAGGGGTTATAAAACAGGTCCCTCTTCTCCTTGTGAGTGAATTGACCTTTCCATCATATCTAGAAAAATCATTTCCTACATCCTTTGCTCTAGTGGTAACTGAAGTAATAACAAACAGTAAGTCAGATTGCATAAGAGAAATCATAGTCTTGTAGCAATGTCTGTGGAACATAAGAAAGGATGTAGAAATATAGTATACAACCATAGGCTTACTTTATAACAATATATTTATATGTAACACTAATTTGACACAGAGGAAGAACAAGATGTCCTTTCACTAATCAATCAGAAGAAAACCAAAAAAGATAAATCAGAACTGCAACAATACCCTACTAGAATAGCAAAATCCTGATTTCACTCAGATTTTTGTTCTGAGTGAGCAAAGTAAGTCTTGCTGTATGATGACAGCAAGACTCAAAAATTATGGAAAATACCTAGAGTGCCAGGTTGATGAGAAGCAAGTGCTGCTGACAAAGAGCCTCACATTATCTGTTGTTCAAAACTCCTGTGTCAGTTTTAGTGCTAAAAAAACCTACAAGAAGCAAGACAACCATCATGTTTGAAGAAAAGTGATTCAAATACATGTTCCCAATATGCAAAAATAAATAAAGAAAAAGCATAGTGCCCCATTTGTCCCATTTGCCCTACTTCCATGCAGCTTAAGGATCAGAAGGAAGATTTTGGATCCTGGCTGCATCCAAGGAGAAAAGTAAGTAATCAAGGTAGAAATGGCAGAGAACAGATGCACACATAGGCCAATGTGAGGGTGCCATGTAGCTGTAAGCCATCCTATGCATGCAGCATGCAAAAGAGGATCAAAAGCAAAAATAGGAAGACGGGAAGCATGTGGGATAGACAGCTGCTGAGGAGGGATTCCTGTTTCTGAGATTATTGTGACACAGCTGGGATGACACATGGATATCACTCTTCAGTGGAGGTTCCTGCTTTGCTTTTTAAACAAACCTAACACTTACTAAGCATTGTAGTCTATAGGAAAGAGTGTCTTATAGCAAAATTATTCATGTGAAAGAAAATTCTGTTTCAGTCAAAACTTTGTCTTTTCCCCCTTTCTTCCCTTTCACTGTCCCCCTTAAAAACAAAACAACGCAACACAACACACAGGAAAAGGAAGGTAGCATTTCAATTTTGTAGAAGACTGTTTGGATTGTTTTTTACTGCCAAACTTACTGCTAGAATTATGTACCACTTCCCCACTCTCCGTCCTTTGTCCTATTATATTGCTTTTAAAAAGAGCCCACTGGAGTGTAAAGCCATTTGGGGCCTCTCTAAGGGTGGTCTTCAGGCACAAGCTACTGTACCAGTAAAAAAAATCAAATTGACTCTCGTGTAATAAGTTGCAGTGCCTGAACACACCAAGACAGAACTATTACAACACTTGGATGTGCATAAGAGATCCAAAATATTTTGTGATAGTGGCACATTTGTTAGTTAATTAATTTCAGATATCAGAAAGTATGAAAGAACAAAAAAAAATCAGGAAACACTATTCTGAGTGCATGTTATACAGTTGAAATACTGTAGGATAGGAAGAAAATAGCAGAAGGGTTGTTTTTCAAAGGAGGTATGTAGCAGATCTTTTCTTCTACCACTCTTAAAAGGTATTGCCAACACAGAAGATTTATGTTTAGAATAAGCAGGGCAAATGAATCTGGCAACCAACAATATAAAATATAAATCAAATAAAAATGAAATAATCAAAATAATGATTTGAATGCAAAGCTGAGCTTAGCCATGCTCAGATGCATTAAAATACTCATGCTGACTGGTTTTAGGAATGCAGAAAAATAATAATTGAAACACATTGTCTCCTCAAAGTCTTATCCTAGTTTGTTATCAGGGTCTTAATCTGCTGCAAACTCCAACAAGTAGTTGGTCTGGAATGTGTCACTGCTCATTCTGTAAGCCAGGTTTTTCTCTCTCTCCCGACATTTCAGGATTCAGATTCACGAGAAATCCAATTAAAAATATCAATAAGCAATACAAATCATGAAAAATATAGTAAATATCAATACATCAGAAATTCTTTACCTTTCTCTATTCAAGACTTTGACTGGTCTTTTAGCTACAACACCTCACTTCTTACTCTGCTTACAGATGTGATTACTGAGCACTGGTAAGGTATCAGTGAAATCTCCCTGCTATTGGCTAGAAAGGACAAGAGGAAACTGCAAGTGTATTAAATTTAAAACATTTAACAACAATAGATTTATTATTTCTACATTTTTAATGAGTAGATATTAACTACAATCTACAAAACTCATTGATATAAAA
>JAWLRI010000607.1:2538433-2555753 GCA_034781795.1 Crypturellus tataupa
GGATGACAAGTTGACCATGAGGCAGCAGTGTGCCCTCGTGGCCAAGAAGGCCAATGGGGTCCTGGGGTGCATTAAGAACATCTCCAGCAGGTCGAGGGAGGTGATCCTGCCGCTCTTGGCACTAAGAGATGTTGTGGAATCTCCTTCTCTAGAGATCTTCAAGACCTGCTGGGACGCAATCCTGTGTAACATGCTCTAGGTGTCCCTGCACCCCCTGCAGGGGGGTTGGACTAGATGATCTCTAAAGGTCTCTTCCAACCTTAATTCTACTCTATGATTCCATGATTCTATGATCTAAAACTGTCTCTTCTGTACATGTGTAATGAGTATCCTTAATAAGTTTTTTTCCTTGTTTGGTGAAAGAGTTCCTTGCCCAAGCTCTCTGTCCACAAGCATATGAAAAATAATATTTCAGTTATTTGTTATGCATAAAACCATCTGGGAATCATACATCTGATAAAAAGGAATATTCTGTATTTAATCTAATGGTCTCTGGCAATTACAGATGCCTTTTGTCCTTCATCACACAAGATAAAACATTACAGATTTGACTGCCTATGCCATGAGAAGAAAAATGCCATTCCTTTCACAGCATGCACATTCTGCATGTTGACAGTGACCAAGTTCTGATGTGGCTTTTAACCTAACAAGTATATAAATAAGCCTAACAAGAGAATGCGCATTTTCAACTTCAGCTTTTGGAGCAATAAGTCTAAACTTATAGTAGTTAGACTTATTATTATAGTAGTCTACCGCTATTCAAAACCAGATAACTTATTTCAAATTTATATTCTTTTAATATTTTAATAACTTATTTTATTTTTTTTTTCTAATAAGGTTCCATTCTCATTTCAAAATATTTTCTACCTTTAAAAAGCAGAAAAGAAAACATATTTTTAAATAGTTAACAGCATACTCATATGTTAAAAATCACTTTTGAATTCCAAAAGCAAATTAATCAGGCAAACTACTGAAATTTTTCATAATATTCATTTGCTGTCTCACCCAAAATTATACTTTATATTTTCTTTTAAAAACACTAAAATGACCAAAGATGTCTGTGACTCTTTCCAAAGATTCTAAAGCCAGTCTGTGACCAGATTTTGCCTTCTTAATGCAGGAAGAAGAGTAGCCTCCTGCAGTGTTGGAAAACTGTTCCTTTTTCTTCCAGGATTTGTCTCTAAATTCTCAGCCAAAATGAAGAGATGATATGATGTGGTTAGCATCTCAGTCCTTTGCCTGTTTTTACCCTACCTGAATATTCTTTATTTCCTGGTCTTCATGAGAAAAAATGTCTGCAATCTTTTCTGCAGTTATTAATGTCTAACATTCAAAGAAGAAGAATACAGAACATTAACACTTCTCTGAATTCTTCCTATCTTTCTACCAAAGGCTTTTTTAATCTTCTTACTAATCTGGAGAAACCAGCATTAAAAATAAACAAATAAAAAAAACATTTCTGCTAAAGAGATTCAAAACACCTGTAATCAATAAATCAATTAATGAATTATTGAGCCATCTGTAGCACAGCTAGCTTTTCAGATATTAGAACAGTTATTTGTAAACGAGTTAAATGAAAAACATAGAAACAGAAACAAAACACTCAGCACACCTCTGTTCTCTGACAAAGAGTTATTTCAAGTGCTTAGTAGTTTTGCTCTTAAATAGAAGCCAGAGGTGTCACCTAACACCTGCAGAAACATGGTCTTTCAAGAGGAAAATGGTGGAAATGTCAACTCATCTTTTCACTTTTTTACTTGACGATAAATGCTGTCTTTATAACACGATACCTCCTCATTCACCAGACTATCTTCGTTCTAGCGAAGGAAATAACACATTACTAAACAACTATACAAATATGAAGGTGGGAAATCACTTTATACTTCAGAGAAGATTTCAATTACAGTTTCACTAAAGCTCATCATTATTGTTTACTATTACTATTAAGTGTATCATTAGTTAATTATCATTGATTTTATGAGAGCAGTATATAACATTTATATGTATATAACAATTATAACATAATTAAAAGTCACATTTTTATGCATTCATCCATTATGTTTTTTGTAGATCCACCCACAGAAATTCCAGAAATTCTTCCTCTGAGGGACTGCTAGTAAGACTCCATTTTGCTTTATCTAAGCAACAGAACTCTTTCCACCCTGTATGACACTGACACAGGTATTTGTCACAGTCAAGTGGAAACTTGAAAAGGGACAGGCTAAAATTGCAGCTAATTCAATGTTGATTGTGAAAATATAACACCTCAGTGACTACACTACGATAAAAAAATATAAAAAAAGGATGATCTCTTATTACTTAATGTGATTGTCAACCAGTTACAAGTTTACTTAAAGCACGGGTTCTATAAAATATCACCTTTCTTCTGTTTAGCGTCCTTTAATACAACTACTTCTCCTGCTGTTGCATCCCAAGAGCAACCTCTCATTTGAGAGAAGTACTTGGCATCATCCTGGATTCTAACACCTGAATCTTGTACATCTATTCAGCTTGTTCTTATTGTGAACTCATTTGTTTGGCTTGAGGTTTGGTTCATTGCCAGTATGATGAACATACTGAGTTTCTGAATCATTGTTTTATTTGTTGTCTGTTGATTATTTCAGCTGTCATTTGTCTGCATTTGCCTTTGGGGACTGTACAGTGAAATCTTCTGGGGTCTGGAAGGTGATTTTGAAGGGAAAAGAAAAACTTGGCTCCTTGGCCTATTTTTTCCACTTTCATGATAAATAAAAAGCACTTAAAAGTTTATTAAAAAAAAAACTAAAACACTGAACATGGAAAATTTTGCTTATTTTATTTTATTTTATTTTATTTTATTTTATTTTATTTTATTTTATTTTATTTTTTTAAGAAAAAAATTAGACATTATAGAGTTTTGGCAACACTTACTAAAGTTAAAAAATGCCTTTCAAAAGAAACAGAAGAAGAAGATGAAGAATAAAAAACCTGAAGAGAAGCATTTAGTTTTTAATCATATTTTAAAAGCCATTTTTTGGCATGTAAAATTCCCAATTCTGATGCCAACCTATAAGAGCTCAGGATCCCACATTCCATCCCTCAGGTCAAGTAAGAAATAGTACATTTTTAGGCTGTCCAAATATGTTTCTGTAAACTTGTAATGAATTTGCCCTGGCTTTCCTGATTCTAAAGCCAAAAAAAATTTTCTAAGAAAAAACACTTGTTAAAATGTGAGAGAAAAAATAAGCTCTTTGACTAGTTGTAAGAAACTACTTTAAATAAGGGGTCTCAAATTAAACTCTAGATTCAAACATATTGGAATTTGAAAGATTTGAAATGTTAGCACTTGGCTCTCTGTCTAGTTAACTTGAAATAATGGACTGATCTTGATGGTTTCAAGCCACAAATCACAAAAGCATACACGGCAAGCCTGAGAAAAGCTTTGCTGAACATGTATCAGACCATTGATTAATGAGGTTTGGCCTACTATATGAGGCTTGAGAGATAAGATAACAAGAACCTTCAGAAGACATTTAAACAATTTTATGCCACCTCCTCTAAGCTATGTGGTATTTCTTCTCTTTGCTCTAGTTTCTAGCTAACCTAGAAGTTCAGATTGTTTCTAATGGTTAACTTGCGTTCAGTAAAAATGGAGAATGCATCTTGCTCCAGTAAACTTTTCTCTTTAACCTGAAGATCAAAAGCAGCTCCTTTTGGGAAAGGTCAACAGCTGAATCATGCAATTTCTGTATTGCCAAACCAAAGAAAACTGGCTTGAGGAAAGAGAGTAAGCATTCAGTTTACATGAAATATCTATCCCTGATAGTGTGTCCAGAGCCATAGAGGTCTAAGAACTGCTTATAGGTCTTAGCTTTTAGCTGGAGCCCAGATGGCAGGAAGGGGACCCTCAGGGATATTTATAGAGGGAGAGTTTTATTTCTTGCCTATTTAATAACAGTTTGATAGATAATGAGTAATGAAAATTGCAGACAAATTTTCAGCAGTTTTAGGTGCTATGAACTATAGATTTTTTTTTTGCCATTTTTTCCTCCACTAAAGCAGTGAACCTTTGTAGAGTCCTTCCTCCCACCACCCATTGTTTTTTCTTTTTCAAGTAAAAGGAGAAATTGTGGCTGATTGTGCATTTGAATACAACCATATTGATATTCAAATAAGCACTCAGAGGGCAACCCTAGAGAATGTTCTTGCAAGCATATGGCAGCAGCTCCTTTACTGCATATAGTGAGCAGTGCTTCTATCTGGAACTCTACACCTCTGCATACTGTCAAAAATTAGTGGAAACTCACATACTGCACATTTGTATAGATATTTCAATTGCTTTATTATTTGGCAACCAAATGCCACCAAACACCAAAGGCATTTATACTGCTCAAGAATAAATTCCTTGGCAAGTGTGAAGACTTACAAATGAGTTGAGCTAAAATTACTGTCTGTGTTTCAGAGGTTTCTTAACATTCGATAAGGTTTCCTTCAAGCTTAGATAACTTCCTATATGCTAATGATATATCACCAGATTGCAGAATAATAGTCATGAGAAGAACTGTCATTAAAAACATATCTCTTAAAAAAAGTTTTCAGTTTATAAGCACTTCAGAGATATACTTCCCTCATTTTAAAGTATCATGCAATAACTCATAAAACTTATGTCCTGCCTTATTGAGATTCAAACATGGTTGCTCATTAGCTGGAGATATTAAACAAAATTATATTTTACAGAAAAAGTCCTTAGATGCCAGAGAATACAAGTAGCTTGGACTAACTGCCTCCATTCTAGTAATCCTGTGACTATTCATTCACTAATTCATTCATTCATTCTTTATGGCTACACCAAGAACAGAACTTATTTACATGATATAACTGCAACACTGACAAATCAACTAGGTCTGATTTTGCATCTTAGGGAGACGAATACCTATGAACAAGCAACGCAGTGCAATTAAGATGACAAATTCCGAGCAAATAAGTTACTTCAGAAAATTCAAAAGACCAATCATTTTGATTATTTTTTAATAGCAATGTGAAGTTCTGCATTTATCGCCTGATGGAACTCCTGAAATGCATTGTGTGCCTTCAAAAGCAGTTCAGGCTTCTGAATAGGACGCTATAAACCTGATTACAACAGATTGAAACAAGATGTGACAAGCAGTTTGACACTAGCCCTCCACTAATTTCCGCTGTTTGTAAAGAGGCACATCTGAATGGAAATAGCTAAGCAGAATGGGTCAGTATGGTTGAGGCCATGTCAGTCCACACATAAAAACCTCAGTGCAGGGGAAAATAAGCGGCCATTGATTTCTAGTGAAAGCCCCCAGAGTCTGGGGAAAGCAGCCAAAACGAGGCACCAGCTGCTCTCTGCTGGAAATCTTTTGTGGAAGAGGGAGAGAAGAGAGAGAAAGTTGGTGTGTCTGAAAGGGGAAACAAGACAGAAATTGGGAGAGAAGAGGTGTTGCAGACTGCCTCTGCAATGCTTCATTCCACACATGTGACATTCTCTGAAAATGGAAGGGGGTGGAAAAAACAACCCAAAACTTCTTTACATTTATGCAATGTATTGGGATGGTTCCAATGGGAATTTCTCATGCTCTTTCACATTCCTTGAATTCAGCCCTATGGCTTTGTTGCCTTTTTTTTCCTCCTCTTTTTTGTCTCCACCCATCTCTTTTTTAATGCTGCTCTGATTGAGTAAGTATATGCTTCAAAAATGGAACAAATACGCAGTGTGATTGCAGCTCTTTATTTCCATAATTGCATCATGGCAACAATTTTAAGATAACAAATGGAGGATATTTGGTTTCGAGTTTTTATGCATGTAAGACAAAAACCTTTCCTAGCTTCTTCCTAACCACCTTCCGTAAAGACTTCATGCTATAAACAAGAGTGAAATTCTTCAGTGATATGTACTAACTCTTCTATTCCTGTCCCAGGCACTACAGGTGTTCCTGCAAAGGAACCATATTCATGACACTGCTCCAAGCCAGCATATATCATGCAGCTTCAGATGGCCTCCAAAGTCTAAAAAGCCTCTTGTGTTTAACTGCTTTAGTAGGCCAGCTACTACCAGGCCTAGCAGGCTAGAAATAAAAACAATTCTGTGTCTATGTTCTTACTTAACAACGCGTCCAAAACCCAAACCTCACAAAACTGAGCAAACCAAATTCTTATTTGAGGAAAAGCAACTACTCCAAAAGAACAACTAGCAGAGCTGGCCGAAGCTCGGCCAAAGAGCAAACAAGTCTATATAGTATTTTCTTTAAGAAACTTCACATGCATTTAATTGTAAGCAGCTTTAGAGCAGAGATATCCCATCAATGCTGATGAGATGAAAAATGTGACAACTTCTCAGCTATGGAAAACCCCTGTGACAGTTATGGATACATTTGCCGTCTGGGATTTCATAACTTTGCTTCAGCAACAGTGGAAGTTAGTGGAGGGTCAACACTACACCACTGGTCACAAAACTGGTTGTTTTCATTCTGCTAAAATCAGCCTCAATTTGCCCTACTACTAAGAAGCTTCGACTGCTTCCAGAAGCACACACACATACACACACACATTACTCACAGTATTAAGTTATGCATCAGAGTAACAAATATTTTGTACTGATCATCTAACCATGTTTCCAGTGTGGCGACAAGGTAAGCAGGTTCTGACTCACCAAATCTGTAATTACAAGTATAATGCAGTTCTCTCTGAGCATTTTTAAATCTTGGCCGATTTGCTTCAGATCTGAAGTGCCTCAGCAGCTTTCTGTCTTAAATAGGAGGATCCAATTTCTTAACGCCTTACAACTACTGCATAGTGCCAACTCCAGAATTCACTTCTCATACCTTTAATCTGACAAAACCCATCTCCAAAGCTTTCCAAAAAGCCTGCAAAGGTACCAAAACAAATTTGACATGCTCTTTGTTTTACTGCAGACTATGTAAAAGCTACTTCACATCAGTAATAAAACACTTTGAACCCAACTATATTACCATTTGCATTTTGTATTGCTACCTGTACCTCCATATGTTAACATCCTTCCTTGTTCCTTGTTTTTATAGCTACTCCTTTCCCCTCTTCACACAGCACAGGAATGCAGGCATGCTACACAGTAAGGACATGGGGTTATTTACTGCAGACTACCACAGTAGGGACTAGGTGTGCATGTGTTGTTTGCAGTTATACTGTTGAGGCCCAATTTGACCTAATCCTTGCCATCCTAGTATCTTAGGCCCCAGTCTTCACAACTAGGGTTATAAACCTTCTAAAACTCTGTGTATTTGCAAAGGTAGCCAGTGTTTGTCACTGTTGTAGGACTGGAGCCCCTAGAAAATTAAACCTCCTAGAATCCAGAGCAATGTAATCATTATGAACTGAACCAAATCACCTTCAAACAACATAACACTGACAAAAAGCCAGGACTGCATATTTCCTTCAATCTCATTCATGCTTCAAGAGTCTGGGCTATTCTAGCAAAAAGTTATAAAGGCCAGCATGAAGATGATGCCTGAAAAATCCCTCGGTGCTCATATCCTCAGGAAAGTACATCCTTTCACAGTGCATTGTTGGCTGCATTATTGCTGAGTTTCAAATAGACAGGCATAAAATAAAGTCAAGTAAACCTAAGCAGAAGAAAAATGCCAGAATTCGACAGCGAGGTGTTTTGGGAGCACTGTGTGTGCTTATATTACTGACCTAAACAGATCAACATTAAGAACATATTGTTTTATTTGAAAAAAATAGGACATTCCTTTTACATCCTGCTCACCCAGCCTGGAATATTTTTGTGTTGTAGCATGCTTGAATATAGCCACTTGTAAAATTCAGTAGACTCATCTGGAGTAATCTATTTCCCTACTGCATTGTTATGCATGTTTATTGGAGGAAGCATTAGGTAAGCTTGCAGTTGTTTTGCAATTATCATCCACTTTGTAAATTTTCCTTATTTCAAAACCTTGGAGCACAATTTATAATATGCCCTAATAGTGCCCTGCATACAATCCATCACATTATTTTCTTCAGTTCCAGCAAACCCACATTTTATCTATATTATTTCCTTTATTTTTTTTTTCAACTCTAGTGACAGATTAAATGAGTCACCATTAAACTTCTAGCACCTTTTCTAAGCATGCATCACACCTAGCTAGGTATGGGATATCCAGCTTATTACAAGTTTGCATCCTCAACTTGTATAAACTTGTATAAACTTGTATAAACAGGCAAACCAACACAACCACTGCAGATTACATATACTAAAATAAGCCCTACAGCAACATAATTTATTTTTATGTATTAAAAAGCATCATTTGATTCAAGCAGGCAAATTAAGCTCACCTTTTATTGCAATGCCTTCCTTACCAGAATGGGGAGATGTGCATGTGTGTATATAACTAGGTACATATTAATGTATCTAGGGAAATGGTTATTTAGAAGGAAATAGAAATACAGACAAGTCATAACTCAGATTGTTATTGAAGGCTGAAGTTAGAATTTGTAATGTCTCTTAGAAAGGCTACAGTGCAGAGGTCTATACCTCTGTCATTGAAATGTTTATCCTCTTTCCAAATTGCATTTCTAAAAATAAAATATCGAATGCAATTTAATTGGGCTTCACTTACTTTGAGATCCTCTCCTATAGAGAATTCCTAAAGGCATAGTCAAGGACCATAAAGATTAAATCAGAATAACTACAAGTAGATCATTTTTATCAGATAAGAATCTTAACTGGAAATCCCCATGTCATAGGTTAGAAAAGTACTGCTTTTTCAAAGAAAAGGAATTAAAAGTTGAAAATACATCAAAGTAGCAAAATTCTACACCGTACTCCATAGTCATTAACTAGTGCAAAAACATTTAGCATTACAATATTACTTCAGAGTTCATCAACAAATTGCATCCACCAAATGAACAAAAAGACTGGAGTTTGGGCAAGGGCTATTTCACCAGCCGAAAACCTCACCAATATTCTTGACATCAGCTTCAGGATGCTGTGTGACACAGTCCTTTTGATTCTCTCAAATAGATCTGGCACACAGTGGCATCTGGCATAGGAGAATCAAAGACTGTAGCGGTCTGCAGGGCCTAGTATGCCACAGCTACCAACACTGAACTCTGTATTTCTGCTATTGCAAGATAAAGTTTGTTTTCAAAGAAAACAAATTTTGACTTTTCCTTATTCTTTTCCTTCTTCAGAGCTGAGAGCAGGTCTTGAAAGGCAAAATTACACCATGTAATTATCTTGGCCTCAATCCTAAAAGTCTCTATACTGCATCAGGAGTATATTACATGGCCCATTTCAACCAAGAGAGGACACTACTGAATTATATTTCTGTAGTCTCTCCTCAGGAAGTGCAGTTAAAAAAGTCCTTAGCCAAAAGACAGAGGAATAAAGGTAGATTTTATTGTTTAGATTTGAAACTGCCACATGATCTTTTAATTTCAAGTATGCTTAGGCTATGTTAACTTTGAGTGGTTTTCTAGAGTCAATCCATGAGACTCTCCAAAGCCCAGAATCCCTTGCGTTTTGTGGCCAACACTTTACATCCCAGCTCTTCACCATACTTGGATTTTAATGAGGCGAGCACAAAGGCAACCCATGAACCTACATGATGACCACACACTCCTGACAAAATAGTTCTTCCCTTTGTCAGTCGCACCATAATACAGGTAAATGGACAGGACTGAACCTGTTTCTACAGCTAACCACAAAGTCAATAAACTCAGTGTCCACATAGTAGCATATGGTATCAATGAACCTTGAGTTGCTGGTGAGGCCCCTCATTACACTTCAGAAACAGACTACATATTAGGGTATACAAAAACAGGTGTTTGGAAAAACAGCATCCTATATTTCTTCCTTCCAGGAACTCCATGGTTATCCAGTACCTCTTTCACTATTGTAGGCTCCAGTACCCCTGCAAATCAACCCAGGCTTCATTTCTTACAGTATTCAGGCAAGCACTCAACCCTACCCTGAAGTGCAGCCCTGAAGTACTTTTAATAATGCAATAAAAATGCTCGAGTTGTGGACATTTTTAAAAATACTGATTGATGAAAACTCCAAGCCAGCACTTAATGTTACCATGAACCTATCCTGAAATAATAGATTAGGCAATAGACATTTCATAAAATGCAGAGGATTTTTTCTTAAAAAAAAAAAAGAAAAAAGTGTTTTCCAATGAATGCAACATTTCACGGAAAACTTAATTCTCAGAAGTAACTGTTGTTACTTCTCCCTAGATCACCTGTGGGGGAAAACCCTTAGGTGTAAGGTACTACATCACATTTCTGCTCTTCCTGGCTTGGTGGAACTTACTTAAAAATAACAGAGATCCCAGTATTTCCCTAATTCTTTTTACAAAGCAATTGGCAGGATAAATAGTCAAGAACACAGCAAAACTGTTAAAACAAATCCCTCTCTATACACAATAGAGGGGCTTTCACTCCCATTTAGTCTCAGTACAATCTCCTATCTCTGATTCTGCCTCTGGATTTGCTCTCCTGCTCTGCCAGGCCTTTTCTGAGGGGGATCCTCACTTTTCTATCCTGCTCCTCATCTGCAGCCTCTCAGCTACTCAGTATTCCCCTTTGTCATGTTTATAACTCATATTAATTTCCCTCTCCCATTCTTCCTTATTCCCTGAAGTCAAATTTTCCAGGATCAAATACTGCCCTCCAGCAGTCCAGATGAGTTTGAAATTGCTCTCTGAATATTTCAGGAGTTGTGGAAAAGGTAAGAATGTGTCTTTTTTTATTTTTTAATGTGGGTACTATATTTTAAATAGTCAAGACAAGACTGCTGATTTAATTTATTTATATATTACACACGATCTTTGTAGAACTTCCTTCAACTGTGTTCAGAACAAGTGTTTCTCATCCAGTAAGAAACAAGACAATTACAAAAAGATGCTAACGAAAAGAAAAAATATATGCATCTTTGCTAAACAGAACACTACTGGAACTGAATGCAAAACAGCAATGACAAGACCACCAGGGTGGGTATAAACACCCTGGTAGAGTCAGAAGCACCATGGGAGGTGGAAGTGAGGGATCTGAACCAAATGAGAAATCAGACTTCTTCAGTTCTCTCAAATGTGACTGGAAAATACTGCTGAGAGGTCTTCTAAACAAGTTTTTCTTTACAGATACTGCATCTATCACACTCCAGGATGTAGCAAAATGTCCATTACCATCATAAATGTGTTTGTAAACTGCCACACAAGACTATAAAAGAACATTCATCAGTGGTGCTCTGTCTGTACAAGCCCTTGGAGTGCTTTATTTTGAGCAATGCTTCTCTTACATTGCAGAGGAGCATTAACTGAGCACAACAAAAATCACATGGGAAGCCTTATGCTGTTATAGCTCATCCAAGTCCAACACTGCAAGAGAAGTTATCAGGAGAAAAAAATCTCACAAAAAACTTTTGTATGCCACAGCACAGTATCAGCGTCCATCTCCTAAACACACACACTCCACATGGCAGTCCAGATCCCAGTTGTTTTATTTTGACCAGAGTTAAACATATAAACCTTGGGCCAATTCATCCTTATTCAGAGAAGATTTGTAATAGGGGCATCAGAGTTTTGCCCAAGTAAGCAAGCTTGGGATCAGACCCTTTCTGAACTGGAAATGAGGATCTGAAGGTTTGAGAGAGCGTACAGAAAGCATGTGCTCCTTACATATCTTGCCACAACTAACCATCCAAATATATGTTGAGAGCTGACTGGAAGTCTCTGAGAATGTAGACAGAGTTTCCAAACTATTAAAGCTTTCAAGTCCTTTACTTATATATGTATTTTATACGCATGTATAAAAATCACCACCCTTATCTTTCTCAGAGCAATAGCTTCAGCTTAATATGTGTTTTCTTCTTACGTCTCTCCAACTCCAACATACTTATTCCTCCATGACAGGACCTGGAAGTGGTTTCCATCGCACAGGTCCGCACGAATGTCTCAGGTACATCCCAATTGCCAAGATGTTCACTGTTTTCTGTCTCTCTTCCTTCTGCCCACTGGTTTCCATGTGAGCAAAACCTAGGCCAGAGAGGATGGCCAACTCTAAATGAGTATTCAATTTGGATGACTGAGGAGAATCTGGGCTTTGAGGTGGGCCACAGACATAGGTATGAAATATCGTGTTCCTTCTAAAACATATTATCCTTCTCCTGTTTGTAAGAGTCCTTGTTCATGTAATAGGTCTCTGCTGCACACCTATCAGACAAAAATCACTTTTCCTCCTCATAGATTTTGGAAAACGCTATACATGATATCTCAAATAGCCTTGTATCATGCTTCTAATGTCAGTATCATCTGAAATATCAGTATGACCACTATTTTTTAAATATTCGTTGTGCAAGTTTATGAGCTCAATTTATGGCCTGAATTCAGTCAGTATTCATCCACAGTTTTAGCTTATGAGAAAATGTTTCCTGTCATAATGCATGTAAATTTCTTCTGTTATGTTTCAGAAAAGTGAGGGGGAGCAAGCTGATTCTTATTTTGAGAAAAAGAGCCGTATGCTTCTTTTTTCTGCCAGGTCACAAAAAGAGTGTGCAAGGCTTTGGACAGTAGGAGAAAATTACCTCACACAACAAACCAGTTGGTGAACTATTAATGTAATAACTTGAACTCTGCTCCTGCTGAAAGTTCAAAGAAAAAGAGTAAGAAAAACTCACAAATGTACAAATTAACTTCAATAAAAGTCTACTAATAATATCAATTAGAGTTTGTAAAAATTTGGCAGAAAAATAAGAGATACGAAGTCAAGTTTACAAAAAAAAAGCCTGTCTTGTTCAGCTTCAAAACATCTTATTAGTTGTCTAAATGCTCACATAAGAAACATAAAATAAACTGAGGTTTACTCCCTAAACACAACTCCACAGTGAAAAGTTGTATTACTGTCTTCAAATTGGGATATCTGTGAATGTACTTCAGTACCATTGCACATACCAGTGTATTTCTGTGACTTGATTCTCCTTCAGTTTGGAGGTTCTCCTAATTCTCCTTCGGTTATAAAATTAACCCACAAATTAAATGGTTTACAAGTTAACCCACTTCAAACTCTGGGCGAGGTGTTTATGGCTTGTTTAAGCTTGCTGCTAAAAAGACATCCATCTTAAGGTAAAGTACATTCTGAAAATGCTAAGGAAAATGCTTTTCCTCATATTTCCTGCCTGTCTACTCACAAAAGAAAAATACAGATTGAAAGGCAGTATTTCTAGCATCTTCCACATAAAGAACATAGAGCTCTCTGTATGTCTTGCCATAAGGCACACATTCCATTCACCACTATCCAGTCAGGAAAAAACTTTAAAACTTGATTTTTCTTGAAAGTAAGTGCTTTGCTGACCATCATACAATTTTTACACATGCTCTAAATATATACAAAACATCTGTAATTTAAAGTTGAATAGCTTGAATTCTCAAAGTATTTTCCATAAATAACTTTCAGACAAAAAGCATGGAACAAAATAATTCAACAACTTAAATGGTCACCCCATTTTTCTCCACCCAGAAGGAAGGGAAATCCCGTAATGATAAAAGGACATTTTGAAAGCCAAGCTGTAACTGGCTTCTAGCTTTGGACATGATGGCAAGAAAGCCACCATTACAGTGGAAAAAATAAGATAGATTTCACTGCCCCTAGGTATGTTTTAACCTAGTTACGTCACTCCAAAGAGCTTAAAAGTAAGTATGTTATGTATTTTAAATATACAAAATATCTATAGATTTTTCCAGCTTTATTATCTTCCCCTTAAAGAAGGGGAAAAAAAAAGGGGGAAGGAAAGAAGAATTGTACAGTTCTGCTCAGACATCCTGCTTTTTTTTTTCTTTCCATTTGTTTTGGGTTATGTGCAGTATTGTCTTAACTGTGATGCAGAGGGAGGTATACATACTGCCCTTGAAGTGAGTCTAAGATACTGATTTATTGATTGATTTCTAAAATGCACTTACCTAAAAAATTCTGAGTGCTTGTTTAGAGATTAAAATATAAATAGACACTTGCGATCACACTCATCTCAGCATCACTTCTAAGATGGTAGATGAATCTTGATCTATGCTCTGAAGGTCAACAAATCCAGGTTTTAATGATGGATGGGACTGTGCAAGTCAGTCTCCAGCTGTAGACTCTCTTGAAATACAACCTACTTAGTATTTACTTGCATTTTGATAACTTAAGTTTACCATATGTAACCATATGTAGGTTTCCCAGAATAATTCACTACAATTTTGAGCTAACAAGGTATGCAATATGGTATAAAAGACAAAATCTTATGTATGGGTCCATTGCTGTATGGGTCCATTATGTATGGGTCCTGAACGCATCTTTGAATACAGATGCATTCAGGACCACGCTAGCTATCTCATGCCTGGGTCAACCACATGAATGAAGGCAAGGGAGTCAAGGACTTGTAGCAGGACAGTGTCCCCACAAATACTGCATGAAGCACTAGCGTCATGAGCAGGGGTGCAGACACCAGAGACACTAAACCAGGAGAAGTGGGATGTCCTTGACTACAGCTGAGCTAGTGGAATAAAAAAGGCCCTTCAACACCTTCCAGACCTTTCTTCAGCATGGAACATTAGCATTTAGAGTCCTGTGTCTAATAGGAAAACTTATATCAGCTCGTACAAACTCAACAACTGATGCAAATCAGGGCAACAGGCCAGGCTTAATTCATTCTCCATCTGGTTCAGTTGAATCTGGCCACTGCTTTACAGACACTATATAAGATTCAGTGCTCTTAAACACTCATGATTCTGAAAACAGCTGGATGAAAGATTTGACAGAAGCCTTTACCTTCAGCCCAATTTGTTTTCATTAGTCCATATTAGATGCTCTGCTGCAGGTTTACAGATTCTGATGGCTTCTCTCTGATAGTGTGATAAATGAGTCTTACAGCTTATAACTTAACTGTTGAGCCCACATGGCAAAATATCCACTCCAAGAAAAGACATAGAATCAGTGGGTCACAGAAAACAAAGGGTGTGGAATAAGCTGTGGCATCAAGGCATTGCTGAAGCTCTCTCTGTTTGCCTCAGAGTCTGAGCTGCCCTTCTATGGTGCAGGGAATCTGCTTGCACTGCCTGCAAAAAAACCCAGTCCCATAGGAACCTCTCCCTCTGTGTTTCCTGTAGTAACAGGGGGTTCAAAGGGCCCCCTGATGACAACACCATGCACATAAAATGAATTCATATCACTATTTTTAGGAGATGATTAGGAACATATGCTTACTTAGAAAATTGACACATAAAGTGTATTCATCACAAAATTTACCACAGTGTTAGAAAAAGAAACACATCACAGACTGGCACAGAAAATTCTGTATATGAGCAGGACAGCATTGACTTCCATGGGATTAATAATTCATATATTTTATCTCATTCAGGGCATTTCAGAAAGCCCATTATACCTATATTTTCTGTACAGTCAGTAAATTTTGTAGCTCTTAAAACCCATGAAATGAAAAATAGGCTTGAAAAGCTATAACACTATCAATACATTAATATTTATGTAGCTCTTTTCATGACAAACATTCCAAAGTGCTCTCCAGTAAAAGAAAATGAAATAAAGCATGAGTAGAATGCAGATGACTTCAAGTCAAAAGGTCACTTAAAAAGAAAAACCAAATGAATCTGTTTGGCAGCGGGACTGACCAAGTTCACCCAGGTAACACATGGAAAATCTTGTGCTCTGCTCTAAGGTTTGCACTAGCCGAGTTTTAAGAACAAGCTATCAAAAATCACAAAACAGTCATAACAACTGAGGTGGACAAGATGATCCTGTTCTAGTTCAGTCAGATAAGCAGGTGTCATGCCAAAGAATAAAGAGTACCTCTTTCCTTTGACCATTCACCTAATTCAGTTAATATGGATTAACAATATCAAATGAAAGTAAAGGTAAGCAATCTGAGAAAAACAGAACCTTTAGAACTTCTTAAAAATTTGTGCTAGAGTACACTCTCTTGTCTCCTCCCAGCAGCAAATCATCAGTTTATATTATGCTAATTCCTTACCATGAGGCAGCTGTCCATGAGTCAAAAATAAATTTAGAAGACAACCACTCTTTAACACATACGTACTGGTTTTCTAATAGTAAGATGTCTTTATAGCTAATTAATTAATTAATTAATAAGGATTGCAACTTTACTCAAAAATATCTTTCAAATATTTGATGAGTTTCTTTACTGCCCAGCAAAGCTTATGATTAAAGAGAAGGAAAAAAACTTGCACCTAGTTCGGACCATTCGTGATCACAGGAAAAATGAGCAAATTTCATCAGGTGAGATTGAAAAGTTGAGCTCATTTTACTCATTTGGAGATATTGCATGACAGAGGCTGCAATGCTGAATATTCTCATTACCTACAAAGTCTCTAGATTGGAAACTGGAATTTCTGTAGCTATTGTGGGGATTGGGGATGTGTTGACTTCTTCAGAAGTTAGTCAAATCAAAAGTCATTCATCAAAGGAATGCATCCATGAAATGAGTAAGTGTGTTATTTGATGCCAAAGAAAGACATGTTTTCTAAACAGAATTAATATTGCAGTAAGAAAATCAGGTTTGAGTTTGTGGCATTGTATGCTTATTGCTTTAAGAAAGAAATTATCTTTGTGTTCAGTTAATGACAAGCATTATGGTTTTTGTTTTTAAATAGAAAATGAACATTGCATTTTTATTGGTATCTCTTTTATATTCAGTTCTCTTACTAATATTATACCATTTTGTTTGAGTAGTTAGTAGAGTTATTCAGTAGCTTCACAAAATCCTGCTGGTATTCACAGGGGAACTGTTCAATTTAATTGAGAATATTTTAATGATTCTTTAAACTACATGAACTACACATGAGCTCAAACTAGTTTTCAAGTATGCAGTCTGTGTCAATATTGACTTTATAGCCATCATAAGGCAGTCAGAACTAAAACCAAATATAATCTCATTTGGACTATGGACTCATCTTTTACAGCTGTTGCCTTCTTTTTCCTGCACCAACTACCTCCTTACATCCTGGGGACCTCTTTAAAGCATCCTGAACATACTCACACTCCTGAGTTTACACATAAAGCATTTTAGAAACACACTGGTTCTGGTAAAAGGATAATAAAAGGATTAATAACTATTTTGATTCAATGTTATCAGGACAATTTATTTATGTACAAATAAGGTAGACTAAAGATGTAGAATTTAAAGGACTATCTGGTATACTGTGATTTTAATATAGAGAGTATATCAAGTCTACAGAATATATACCTCAGTATATATACCTCAGTATATATATAAATATACTCAGTATATATATATACTGAGTATATTTATATATATACTGAGGTATAT
>JAWLRI010000607.1:2556189-2567253 GCA_034781795.1 Crypturellus tataupa
CTGAGTATATTTATATATATACTGAGGTATATAGTTCACTGAAGTAAGTCTCCGACACCTGAAAGTGATTGAAGAGATCAAATGCTTTGGTTAACTAAGATGACTCAAACGAGAGAGAGAAGGAAAATGCTTCTTTCCATAAACATACAAAATCATCTGTTTTAGAGGTAAGTAATTTCTATAAATTGTCCACGTATATGTAATACAAAAATCAGGCAATATTTTATACTTACATTTTAAGTTCTGGTGCTACTTTAGGTTCGGAAGTTCTAATTGCGGTGTTTTTCATTCATGTCCTGTTTAGGAAAAACTGTGAAGGCAAAGAGTAAACAAAAGCAGAACTATTAATGAAAAATATGATAACATGTCAGATCTGGATCCAGGCGAACAGTAGATGTCTATACAGATGTGCAACAGCATAGACATATGGGATCAAGTCCACTCCATAACAGGGCAAGGAGAGAGCTTGAAGAAGAATGAGGAAACTACATCCGCCGAGTAATTTAGAAAGATCTGCATCACTATTAGATACCCACATCTGTTAGTCTAACACTATAAGAACACAGATGCAAGATCTGATAATGTTTAGTTAAAAAAATTTATGAAAATTAAATACACTAAAATTCAAAGAAAGACAAAATTGTGAAACTTCCTTGGCACAATAAGTTTGGCAAATTCAGGCTCCTTCTTGCTGACTTGCTTGCATACTCATAAAAACACACATGTGAAAATGCCTGAATCTTCAGCAAAGTTTTACTTAACATGCAATTTTTAAAGTACCTCCATTATTTAAAGATATATATCAAAGATATATACCAAGGCACATCTGAAAAAGGAGAAAGACATATGCAGTTCCCAGCACCCAGAGCAGACTGAAATGGTGAGGTGACCTGTATCTATGGCCGCCTAACATCCAAAGCAGATGGCAAGCAGGCACTAGAGGCTACTTGTCCTACATGCTGAGTGGGAAAACACCTCAGCTTAGCCAATATGAAATAATAATATAAAGGTGTGTCTGTGCAAGCAATTCCACCCTCTTCCAGACTTCAGGTACCTGCCAAAAATTTGCAAGAGATGTTTCTAACTGTTCATGATGTACTCCCAGAATTTTCTTTTAAACAGAAGAATTTATTTCTTTTAAATAATGACTCCTAGAGAAAGAGATGTGGTGCTCGCTTTTACATGTAGTAACCTAGGTGCCATGACATTTACCCATACAGTTGGTTTAATCTGAGGCTAATCGTTCAAACCTACAATCATTTTGGAAGTAGACCTTATCCAGCACTTCTGGGCTGAGCTGGTAAGCGAGTAAAGGAAGCCTCCTCCAGCCTTCTGTGAGTTATGTAGGAAGGAGTGTAAAGTTCATGCAGCCAGAGAGAAACCACGAAAATAAATGGCTGCGTAACCACAGGTTAGGGCATTCTCTGGTAAAAGAAATGTACTGTACTTATGTATGTACTAATGTCTGCTCCTGAGATGGTCTGCGGACATTTTTGATCCGTAATTGTATAATGTGAAATGAAGATGTAGTCCTAGAGTGGGAACTGCAATCCATTGAAAACTTCACTTTCCAGAAACAAGAACTACAATACATGGTATTTATTTACCTTCTGTTCCTTATTGCACTTGCAATTTCTGTGCTGTGATGGGAGTCCTAGAAGCACTATTCCAGAAGACCAAAACAACTTTTACAGGGCTTGAAAAGATTCACTTAGCACTTGATTCATTGTAAAATCCATATTCTAATTTGAATACAGAGAGTAAATGAGATACAAATTCAGGGAATGGGTTGTTTCCATTCAGAAAACAGCAACCCATATCGCTCAGTAAGCATTTCTCCAGAATGACTGAGCACCTCTCCTGTGCTTTCTTTTTTGCTGGGACAATGACTGTCAATTATCCTTGGCTATGTATGTTACACTGTATTTCAAGAGCATAATGCTATATTTGAAGAGCGGGCTCAGACGTATCCTGGAAGCCAGACTGAGTTACCTGCTTCTTACATTCAGTCACATTTCCAAGCTGTGTGATCATCTTAGAAGTGCACCAGTTATGGTTAGCAGAAACAAGTTAAGATTGCTCACTTTGCTGTGAGGAATTCATTCAGATATATTCAAAACATACACTGGCATTTAAAACTATATGTGAACAAAAGAAGGGACAATGCATCCCTATTAATTCCCAATGTACCAAGACTAAGTTGTCTGACAGATAAGAAATGCAGGCTCCAGCTTCCTATCAAAGTTTTGCCACATTTGCACTGGGAACAGATTCAACCAGGTGGGAACTGAAGGGCTCCAAACCTGACTGCAGAAATGAATAAAAACAAAGCATGATAGTATTTCTGTAGATAAATGGTGCATATGGGAAATGTTGAAAAATATCTCCTTCACTTATCAAGAAATAAACTAAGAACGCCTCTCCATCTTTGGAAATACCTGCATGGTTTTATAGCATCATCTGGAATTTATCTTTTACTTATTAAAATTCTGAGTGTAATGTAAACATGAACAGCTTCTAATATTCCGTATATCGGCTCCACGTGGGAAATAAAAAAAGAGATGCAACTTTGATAATGCACATAAAAATACTCAGGATATCCACCCAGTGTTCCAAGTAGAAGGGCATGAGTTGCAAAATTATTATTAGAAATTTGCCTGAAGACTTCGCAGTGGAAGTGAGAACAGTATTTTTCAGTAAAATCCTGTAAGCTTTAGAATATGGAGAGTCCCTGCTTACTAATTAGAAACTTATGCTTTAATGCTCTCTCCACCAGCATTAGATCAGATTCAGTTAGATAGTGACTTATTTAATTTGACTTCTAGAATCAAGCCTGAGCACACTTGCAAGCCCCACGTGATGATCTTAATGGCTCATTTTTTTCTATAGGAACCATTAACTCTCAATTTCACATCTGTCTCACACATTCCTCATCCCAAACCGGAACATGTATTAAAAGGTTGTCTTCTATTCCAATGGCTGGATGAGAGAGGAGACAACCTGGACCGAAGATCCAGAGTCAAAGATCAGCAGAGTCAAAGAGACAACCTTTTGGCAAGTCAGGCTAGCTGATCCAATCATCTCCTTGAGCTTTTAACTCTTTGAAACAGACATTAACTCCTTAATGTTTAAAGTAGTATTTTAAGTTGCTAAGCTTGTGTCTCCCCACTCTGAAGTCAATTTCCAAACTCTATTACATTCAGTGGATGCAGGATTGGGACCTTAAAATTTAATTTTAATGGTTAAACCAGCTGCTTTAAAGTACACACTTACTTTCTTATCTGCTGAAAATTCTAATGCCTCTCTGTAAAGGAACAGAAATGTGCTCCTTTTATGATTAGGCAGATTCATAAAGATCCTTATGAAAGCAGGATTTTTTTTTAATGGGAAAGCAAAATATCTTATGCAGTGAAGTTCACTCAGCAATGTATATATTTTAGATGTAGCCATTTAAACTCATTTTTAGACTAAACATTTTGTTCTGCCCTCCAGCTAATTGCTCTAGAGATGAAAGGCACCATTATAAGCTAGTCCCCTTTTCCTTTGAAGGTACAAGTTTTCCTCCCTCTCCACTCATAAATTTAAACCAGAATGAGGAATTGAAAAAAAAAAAACAAAAAGCACAGGACTATGCAAATGGTATATTTTTTTTTTGATGTGGTGCATGCATTATACTCCATCCTTTTTAATTTTTATTTTCAAAACAAAAAGACACGTTGCTACTTGCACGTAGTTTGCTGTTTTGAAGTGACATGAGTCCAAAGCTCCAGAGATACCTTTTCCAAAAGTCCTTGAAGAGGCCTTTATAATTTCCCTTGACTATTGATCTATATCTTTCTACTGACTTAAGCATAATACATATTAGCAGAAAATGAAAGAGATTTTTGAAATTGCAGGTACAAAATGTTTAGCATAAGTTTGAGTTTTATTGCACGAGATGGAGCAAAACATGTTTTCATGTATAAGTGATCCCAAAGTCCCTCTTTGTCCCTTGCTGTCCTTTCTGCGTGTCCTCTAATCATAAAAAATGCAGAGAGGGAAAAAAAGCTTTCAGAAATCCCTATGGCAGGATAAACCAGAGCTGAACCTTCACGTGATTATTCCACAGTGAGTTATTTAAGCATGGGACTGCTTCATAAACTTCAGGGACTTCATTTGCATGTAAATCTTGATTCCCCTCACACAAACCGTTCATCCTTTTATGTTGTTTTTGCATGAATTTGCCCTCTGGGGAATTGATATTTTTTTCATGCTTCAACCGGGTTTTTCTGCTGCCCCAGTCAAAAATATTTCTCTCAGCTGAATCAAATGGAGCAATGAGAATGTGTAGGTTTCCCCCCTGCTTTCCTTTCTCATGTATAAACAATTCCATTTCCTTCCAAGGAAAGAGGGAACATTTGACCTTTCTTTTAAATCATCAGATAAGCAAAAGTGGTTGTTTGGGGGCAAGGAGCAAGGGAGGCTGTGCAAATATCCTTCAAACAATTTAAGTTAACAAAGTAGGTAAGTTCAGTGTTTCCTAAGTAAATCAAACCTCAAAGTACTCCTTGATCATTCAAACAAGGGTTGTATTTTTGTTCTCATGATTCATCCTTAGGCCATGCTCACCAGCTGCAGAGGAAACTTGCACTGTATGGATTTGACCCTACAGCCTTTCCTTATGCAACGAAACATTTAACGGAAGTTAGTGGATGTGCCTGCAAGAGATGTAGTTTGCCACAGGCACTAGTATTTTGGCAGTGGATATCTGTGTAAGAAGGCTGCACACAGGGCAGAATAAACTTATGCCCTGAGGAGAGATGGAGAGAGCAGATAGCGCTGCAGAGTTTCCTGGGATGATCTCACCAGAGGACAGTACGTGCCCCTTTTTCCCTCCTTTACCAAAAGTTGGTATGACAGTATTCCATGAACCACACAGTCATCATCACAAAAAGATCATGTTGTTGCAAACTCAAGTACTCTGATGATAAGAATTTCTTTTCTAATCAGATATGATATAAAAATACAATACAAAATAGCTCACTTGGTTTCCAAACAGCTCTTTCTACTAAGTATCAAATATGACTGCTGCATATCTCATCTGAACCTTGTCAGGTGAGCTATTTTTGGACCCAGTAAAAAATAATTAGCTCTATCTCAAGTTATTAATTTATTCTTAATCTCCTATCTACACATTTTTTTTATGAAACCCAAAGTTCACAATCTTTAGAATAATGTAGGAACGTTATTACCAATATCTATAAGGTAAATACAAGCAATCTGAAAAAATACTTATTCTCAGCTTCTAAATTAGCTGATAGCAAACAATCGCTTGGAAAACAGCAACCCTCTCACAGTCAGATTTCTAGAGGAAAATATAGTTACTATGGTTTTTTTTTTCCCTTATGGAAGGTTCTCAGATTGTTCATGGTGTTCATGGTGTTTTTCTTCTGGAGACCAGATAAAGAACTGTACCACTGTAAAAAAAACATAGTATGATGAAAAAGACACTATTAATAGTTACCAGTTTACAGGAAGAAGTATTCTCTTTATCAGCTTCTCCTTATCTGACCCTTCACAAGCGACTAACCAACCTAGGTTTGGCTTACTATTTTGATAAAAAAGTCACAGGCATGAGTGAAAACTATGCAAATATGCACAAGTGAAAGTAAATAAGTATCATAAATAAAATACCAATAAATCCAGTCTTTGATAAGAATATAATTACCCCCACTTCCTTATTCATGTGCATGAGTGCAAATGTGCAGGCAGCAGGTTCAGTTCAAGTAGTAATGTTGCCTAAATAAATGTAAATACAATGGTGCCTGCAATGAGTATATTCAGCAATCCTTCTTCACCTGTCAAAGCTGATGTAATCAGTGCATTCTTTTTCTGGCAGAGCTAATGTTTACAGTATCACAGATTGACATTTACCTGACAACTCCTGGATCTCTCCAAATGTCTGTCTTTATTTTCTACTGACATTTCAGCTATTGATTTGAAATTCTAGCACAATATTAAATGACTAATTGATTCAAAACTTCCAGTAAATCTCAAGCATCACTGAAAAGTATACCTGCCTTTTTTTAAAAAAAAATTGTTTTAAAACAATTTATTGCTGGCCTTCTTAATTAAGCAGGTAGAAATGGAACCAGATAAAAACCTGTCTTTCTATCGCAGTGTTCTTCTAATGGCAACCTTTCGTTAAAAGAAACAAAGAAAAAGGGACGGCTATATTGTCCAAATTATCAGGACTGGAATTTTAATTGTGCATCTGACTGCCTGGAGATTAAGAAATTCAAGCTCAGACCTCAAGACATTGTCCTACTGTTTTCACCGTTTGAAAACCTGTCATCTTGAGCGATACATAAATCCACTTCTTGTATCAGTCAGATGTATTCCACTTTCTTTAAAGACTACTTTGGGTCTATAAAATTGGGGGTTTTATGGCCATTGTTAAGGTTTGGAGGAAGTAATTCTTACTACTATACAGGATGAACGTGGATGAACTTGGATTTATCTGCGACAGTTTGTTTGAACACTGTGCAGTGAGGGAGGAGATCAAATAATTCCGATTTATTCTCAAGGCATTTATTCATTGTGGATACCGATAAGGGTAATCCAAACAGATCTTCTACTTAGCACAAGTAATCACTTGTGATTTCTGAAATTTTAAATGCCCAGGTCGGGAGGGTTTAGGTGAGATTAATTAATTTTTTACCAGAGTTGCTAGGTGGAACTTTAATGTAACAGAAAATAATTTATGTTTGTAGGTTACCCAGTGCTTTGGTGCAAATATGGAAAGATGGAAGACCTGGTAAAAAGCTGGGCAACAACAAGATGGGTATTAGGTAGAGAGGGAGAGTTCCAGGAAAAACAACTGAGATTCCCAGCATGGCACAGCTGGGACATCTTGGGGTTTTCAGAGAGCTGAGCACTGAAGTTGAGTGTCATAAGAGGGAGCATTGTATTTTTGGGGAGGATCTTTCCATGTTAAATAAGATGAATGCGTCAACCACTCTTGTAGTGCTGGTTGCTATCAGAAGAACAAATTTCTCCCTTCTGTACAGGCTACTGCTTGCTCAGCCCATTCTTGCAGGCAATCCCTCCCACTCACCCAGGTCCAAAAAATGCAGTCATTACTAACTTACCTCATTAATCATCTGCTTTCCAGTAGCTCCTCGTTGCAATGATGGTTGACTGAGCACAGAGCAGAAAAAGGGGTAGGGGAAGAGGAGGTAGCAGTGATGCTGGGGCAGCACCAGCACATGTTCTGTCTAGGCTAACAGACCTGCTGTGCTGATAGTGCTGAGGTGGTGAAGGTGGTCAGACACCTTGTACACTGACTCCGCTTTACCTTGGTATGAGTGTTCTTTGGTTAGCTCCCTGCTGCGCCTTCTGCAAACCCAAACTTCAGTGATTATCCAACATGGTCACAGACACTTCAGAATATCCCCAATCAACTCTTGAGATCCCACACCCTATTCTGGAGCAAAATATTTGTCTGTGAATCTTTTTCTTTCTCTCCCTTTCCATAGTGTCAGAATGTGGATTTCAAAGTGTATTTCAGGTATTAAAGGGTTAACAGAGCTGCTACAGGAGATAACAGCCCCTTTTCTAAAAGCATTTTATTAACTCACTAGGTAGTATGACTGCAATTTTGTTCCATTTTTAGTATTTTTTTTTTCACACCAAATGCAATTCACTTCTTTTTCCTTTGCTATCACTTTCTTTCTCTTGGTCTGTTCAGGACTTGAAGTTTTAATACCTTATTTCTGCTGTTTATGAGTTTAATATTACTTGGAAATACAGAGGGTTTTTTTCAAAGCCTGCATTCTGGCAAAGAATTCAGGCAACTGATGTGTTGCCAATAAATGCCACATATGACTATAAATGGAAAAAAACATATTCATTTCTTTCTATATTGGTATTCTGGGACTGCTCTTACTGTAGAGAATGACATTTACCTGAATTTAATATTCTATCTCTTTTTTTTTCTAGGTGGACTGCAGCTAGAATTGCCCATAGAGGTTAGAGCGACTCTATGGAGCAGAATGCATATAGACATATATATTCATGTTTTAATTGAGCCTCAAAACAAAACCTGCTTTGTGGTTCATTTTCTGATTGCATTCACATCAGGGTAAAAAGCCTAAATTGTGCTACATCTGTCCCATTTCAATTCTTCAAAAATAACCATATACACATACCAGTATTTTAACCTATTCTTAACATAAATCATTATAGAATGCACTATCCACCCTCTGAGAATTCAAACTATTTATTCAAGCTTCTGTTTTCATGAGGAACAGAGCCCAGGGCAGATAGACTCTGTCAGCTCCTTGGCACTGTCCTATTCTGTAATCTTTGTGAATGCAAGAGAACATTTTAAAAAAGAGTGAGGTATGACATGATATGGATGAGGAATTCGGATGCCATATGTCCTACAGCAGCGAGGCACAACAGGATGCTTGCAGAGAACGTCAGAGTGTCCATCCTGCTGTGCCTCCGTTCTGTAGCACATAAGTAAGGTTTCACCCTTTTCTATAAACTACCTGCTGCTTATACTTCTGTGTCATTGTTTTGCTTGTCATTAATGCAGTTTCTCAATAGAATATTGACAGTACTTTGTAATGAATACAAACAATATTTTCAACGCAAGGGCAAATATTTAACTTATGAGAAAGAAAAGAATTAATACTGTCTTAGAATATAATCAGGGTCAGAATAATTATTTTATGACAACTGCAATACACCAACCAGAAAATAAATGTTCATTGTAGAAATGACACAAGAAGAACACGGCTTGCATTAATACCCCCTGCTAAAGACCCTTTTAGGGAAAAGACACTATAGAATGGATGCATTTACACATTGGAAACTGGTAACATTTATCTTATTATTGCTAATTGGAAGAAGAAGTTAGAAAAAAAAGTTTATGCTGGATTTCAATAAGTGTAATCAATATTATGTCTTTTTCCAACAATAACTAAGCATATAATGTTTCAGAGGACAGGAGTACCCTTTTGTCATCATGTGTACTGATCTAACAGTGCTTCGGGAATGGTCACTAAGAATCCTTTCATGCTGTATTAAAATTTTGCATGAAATTCTGCAATCCTTATTAGAGTTATTTATGTGTTACATTTTTTAAATCCTTTCTGTCTACCTGCTGATTTGGGGACTTTAACTGCTCACACACATACAGACATTTCCTTGCAGTGAACATAAATAGAAAGAATAGACTTATTAAGCCAGAATAAAGGCCCAGTTAGCCCAATATCCCGTCTGCACTGGTGGAATTTTGATATATTAATTTCATCAAGTATCTCTTTATCTTGGAATAGCATAGGCAAGAGAAATGGGTTAGCTTTATCATTGTGATTCTTTTTTTAGAATTTTGTAAAGAACATTAACAGGTGAGAAAGAATAGTAATCAAGGAAAGATCTTTCTAATTATCCGAGTGGAGAGAAGATTTTTAAAGTAACTTAAAACCTTTTTTTCAATTTTGTAATTCAAGAACAGCAACAGTTTTTCTTTGAATTCTATTACTGTTTCTCAGAACAGGAGCAAAAAAGCCTAAACTACCAAGCATCAGTCCAGAGGAGTGTTTTTATAACTGACTTATAAAACTTCCAGAGATATTTTACAGTGGAAATTCTGACACAATCCCAAGTCCATTGCACCACAGAACCAAATATTGTAATAGAGGTAGTTTCATAAAAAATAATGGTAGGGTCACAATAATACCAAACTTGCATCTGTTTGCAGAATGTCCTCTGAAGTTAATAAATGCAACAAATGCAGTGGGAGGTCTGTGCATACGGAGTACAGGCCATGACCCATGGCATCTCACATATGAAGAGACATATCTTGTCCCAAAGCATAAAGGCTCTGACAGAAAACTTAAAAGGACCATTCATAGTACACAAGAACCTCTCAGTGAAAAACAACAGCATGGTTGGCCTGGCACAGCACCTCCTGGTCTGGTCAGAAATACATCTGTATTGGTGTTGTCATACCAGTGGTCTTCTTTTTTTTTTGGTACCCTCTATCCATTATATCAAGCACATTTGTCAGTATAATTGGAGTTAGTGTAAATAAATACTCCAAAGAAATTGCTACAAATTGCTACAAATTGAAGAAAATATGAAACGTTAGTCTTAAAGAATTATGAAGGAGAAGCCAGCATGTTTTGCGAATACTTTATTTCTGTCTTTGTAGTCATTCAAATCATCAAGCTTTATAAAATTCCCAGAACAGAAATTTCATCCTAAAAGGCTAATATGTTTGCAATTAGTGAGATATAAATTAAGAACTTCTCTCTAAAGTCATTACTATGATTCATTCTTTTAATCAGCTGGTGCAAATTGTGTTCAGAACCTTTGAATTTTTATTTAATGGAAAATTGAAAAAGACATTTATTATCTCTCTTTTTATCGTTTAGTTTCAAAGTGTGGTTTTTGAGTTTGAGATTTCCATGTAGTATGATACAATGGATCTGAATGCTTCTGAATAAATTAATTTCGAGATTTCCCATGCACGCATTTAGAACCTCACACTTCTCCCTAAGATAAAGAAGATCTAAAGGTAAAACTTCTCAATTTCTGTAGGAAGTGCAAAGTTCTCAGTAATGAACGTATGTAAAGTCATTCAGCTGTGCTCTGTGTTCCTTTAGCTCTTTCTACTTTTGTGATGTTTCACCATTAAATTTAATCTCAAGGAAGGATGATCTCATAATGGATTCCATAGACATTATTTGTAACCAACATTAACTTAATGATCTGTTCTAAGACTAATATGCTTAAAACTCTTCCGAAAATCTAACACAAGTCACAGTGAATCCCGGAAAAGATAATAAAGGATATACACTTTCCAACTGTGGTATAAGCTTGGTACCATTTGCTTGGAATCCTGCTCTTATAAAAAATATGTGCCCTTACATGAAAAATGTTGCAATACCTCATTGCCTGGTTCCCAGATGTAATCCTCAATCTTGTACTGATTGTTAGGCCTTTTTGAGCAATATTCTGGGTATTTGGAAAAAGAATCCAGAAAAGAGAGGAGAGGAGAGGAGAGGAGAG
>JAWLRI010000607.1:2567353-2591465 GCA_034781795.1 Crypturellus tataupa
AAGGGAAAGGGAAAGGGAAGAAAGGAAAAAGTATATATAGTATATTTGGAAGCAAAGACAAAGGGATATGGGGGAATACTAAGATACTCCACCTCCTTCTGAAGATAGTGTCTTTACCTAGGGCTTTAGGCAGATTTCCACTCTTTCAGAAAGCTGTGAGAGAGTCACAGCATGCTTTTAAAAAATAGCAAGAGCAGACAGTGCCAGGCTTCTCTATTCAATTATGTTTGTTGGTGGGAGATGATTTGTTTTAGCTTTCCTCCTAACTTTCATATTAACAAGATTAATTAGGGAATGAGTCACAAAATACAAAACTGGAATCAGATCCAGATTTTTGAAGGATTGCATACAGGTCTTTAGATCTGGGAATTATTTTCTGGATGATTTAGCAATAACGGGCAAATGAAATTCAGATCCACTTTTTTCCTAGTTAAGGTTTGAGATTTAGGATTGTAGAACAAACTTGAATCAAAACTGTTTTAATATTTATCTCTTCGCTCCCAAAGTAGCTTACACCTTAGTATCTGAGCTTCTTTTTAAGAAAAAAAATTAAAATTTTGCTGGATCTTATTAATGGTTAGCCACAGTCAGGAAGAAAAAGCACAGTGCAACATTTTTTTACATAAATGGTTACTGTGCAGCGTGTATAGAGTGAAGTTAATTATGAACATGCCAGATTGCTCTTAAGATGACATCTCCATGAATTTGTCACATGACTCTCAAATTTGCTTTCAAACTCAAGTCTGTGAAATCTGCATTCACTTCCATGCAATTTATATGCAAAGGTCTGTCTACATGGTAGGTGATTTTCTAGTGTCAACAGTAATTTTTTTTTACTCAGAAAAGATGAGCTATATTTTTAAATCCAGTCAAGTGCTGTCTCCACTGAAAAGCAGAAAAGAAATCTCCATGGCAATTACAGCCCATCAGCTTCCACAAGGACTTTAAATAATTAGTTCTGACAAGTTTTTGTTGGACTTTATGTAAGACACTATATAGTTTATACTTCTTGTTATGCAAGATAAATTGCACTGTCTGTATTGCAGTCTTAGGAGTCACTGGCAAAGCGGAGAAAACAATACCTTCAGTAGATTCTTCAGGTAATTAGAGTGGGCAGCATGCACTCATTTTGCTTGCTCACTACCATCAGACTATATTGCTATTTGATAGGAATGGTCTTATGAGGAGAACAAAATATATGCGAGTGGTTGTGACACTAAAGATCAAGAGAATATAAGGAATCAACACAGCTCTGGAAGACCTCCAGGATCAAGGCTGGCAGTCTGAGTCATTTATAAGGTTGAGTTGTTGAGAAAGGCTTGCTGAAGTAGTGTATTTACTTCAACTTGGTCTGGGTCCCTGTTACTTTCTCTATTCCCAGGCCATAATGAGGAATGCCAGGACTCTGATCTTGACTCTTGGATAGGTGAGAGCTCAGAGTACATAGCTGAAGCTTAAAGTGTTAGTTAAAACAATTTTTAGAGTTCAAGACTGAATTAACCTGTCTACACAAACAGAGCATAATTGTTGGCTCCAACCTGAATAGCATTATGTTGCTCAGATGTGACCAGTCTAGATATGTGTGTGTAGGCCGGTGATGATTAAGTGCTGGCCAGTGAAGTCAAAGTCTAGTGAGTCATCAAGATCAGGTTCTCACTCATCAGTCTCTCAGCCCTTCAAGGCTTGCATGGAAGAGCACACAAGCTCCTCGTTGTTTGCCTGTCATGCTCACTTGTCAGGATGAAACCCAAGCCTGAAAGCTGCCAATATTTAATTCCAGAGACTGGTTTCATTTCAGAGTGAAACCTGCCAGGAAAAAAAGATTACTTTGTCTGCAGTGCAGAAAAAGCATGTTGGAAATGGAGCTCAGCTGTTTCAAATGTTTGTGTGTACTGGGGCAAGAAGAGTTTGGGTGAGAATTTTGTGAAAATCACTCTACACTTGAAAGCGCACCAGGTTTAAACTTTCTTTCTTGTAAATATACTCTCGCTTTAGCTGAAACTTTCAAGGCTTTCAAAGCTTCATTAGTTTTAATCACCCTTTATTGATCAGGTCATACTCCTGGCACCATCAACCTGTTAGTTAAATAAAAGTAAATTTTAGCCCTGCTTATGGTCCATGCAATTGTTAAATGGCACCATTAAATATCACAGATATGGTTTTTAAGTGTGTAGTATTATATTTATAATTCTCAAAAACTTAAGATGAAATCTTTCCCTCAAATGCCTATCAGTTGATAAATACTAACAAAGTAACAAACTAACAAATTTCAGTTGTCACACAATGGAGAATGAAGAAAATAATATAAATAATCAAGTATAAATACATACTCCATGATCTACTTTTGATTGTGTATATCCACCCATTTCCCAATGAAAAAGAAAGGATTTATTCACTTTTTGTGTGGTTGCCTAAAACTGGTGATTTTGGAAACTCTCTGAGAATGTACGTGGCTGGTTTGGGCTAAGAGAAGTCAATGCTAGCCTGATGCCTTTGGAAATGAACAAATGGAGTGCTTTTTGAATTCAACTTCTTAGATATATATTTATTTTTAGATAGCATTATTTATCCTGTTACAGAAGAATCTTTTCTGCTTACATAATTGTAAGCAATACGGATTCAAATTTGTGAATATTAAAAATAATATATTAAAATCATTATATGTTTGTGAATGATCATATAACCAAAAAG
Organism: Crypturellus tataupa; assembly: GCA_034781795.1. Classification (NCBI taxonomy): domain Eukaryota; kingdom Metazoa; phylum Chordata; class Aves; order Tinamiformes; family Tinamidae; genus Crypturellus; species Crypturellus tataupa. The sequence continues at coordinate 2,570,045 of JAWLRI010000607.1, forward strand.
TAGATGGAAGTCATATCATCTGACCAATACTCACTGCAAAAATGAAATATTGGATTATAGCTCAAAAATAGTTAATACTTTATCTACTTATTTTCATAATTCATGTTATGTTTGTCAAAGTGTTTTAATACAAATATATATGTGTCCAAGACTTCATCATGCTCACAATAAGTGGATATTGACTCCTTCAGAAAAAGACATTAAGATTTATTGACCTCAAATGTAAATATTAGCTGAGGTGAGGCTAAGGCCAAGATTTCTCTTAGGGGACAATTAATCTTAATATCCAGTGAGACAGGAAGTTATCATTAGTATTAATATATACATTCTAACAACCTGGTTCATTACGCACATTGAAAATCAATTATGAACTTCATCTCTTAATCAGCTATAACTGGAAACTTTTCTTGTGCAACACATTTTCCTTCAACAATGTAATTTAAAAATCTGACACACAAGGAAAAGAGATGTACTTATAAAGGGGTGAACAGTAGCCACACAGAATAAAATTCTTACTTATGTCAACAGGTTTTAGATAGGGATTCATTCTGTAATGAAGCTGGACACATATTAATCACCTCAGAAAGAAATGAATTAGAAAAATGTCAAGACTTTTCTACCAGACTGAATTTCAGTCATCTTGAGTTAGGAATTTTCTTCCCTCTTGTACCTTTAAATACAATATGCTTCATTTTTATCATGAACTGGGGAAATGTTTCCAAGAGCATGAACATGAACTGAATGATTAAAAACCTTAAATTTGATAATGTTTTCAACAGATGCAATACTTAATTTGGATTAATGACCTAATGCTTTCCTGTTAGGTCAGTGGGAGTCTTTGGGTTATGCAGTAAGTATTTGAAGGACTGAACCCTATAGTCCTTCGAGATTTTAATCTTTTTTTTTGCTTAAATGAAAAAATGTTTTTCCAAGTCTTTCTGGATTTAATATTTAATATTTAACTGAAAAAATATCTATTCAAATTCCACATTGTATTGATAACTTCTACGAAGTATATTATAGTGTTGCTATTATCTCATTAGAGAATTTACATAAACAACACATTGTAAATAATGAATATTAAATGTATCACATATAACACTTGAAATTCATAGTTGTTGGAACGAATTATTTCAGTTATTGTTGCTTGACTTATATATAAATTCCATTTCCAACTGCACATTCATTTTAATACTAATAACTTCAATGATCTGCAGACCAAAGCTATTTCACTGAAGAAAATAATGAATAATTCTGAATAATTAAAATATTAGAGAATCCTGTAATCTATTTCCAAACTATGAACAAACAGCACAAAAGACTATATTCTTTGAAGGGAGCTGAGCAAATAAAAGGCAAATATAATGTGTTCTTCAGATTAGTAAAGCCTTCGTCATGAGCTAAGTTTTTAAAGACGTAGGATATCATTTCAATTTGACATTACCATACTTTGAAATTATGCCCAAAATGTGTAATAAAATATATAAAATGCATATATTTGACATAAAAATAAAATAGTAGACATTTGAGGAACATGGCGGTAAGCTTGACTTAGAATGATAGTTATCTTTCATCGTGACAAACAGTTTGGACTTGTACAGACAGACAGAATGACATATATTCATTGGTTCTTTATTTAAAACGCTTGCATAATTTACCAGGAGATCTCTGTGCCACCTCTTTTTTTTCCCCCCTTTTTTTTTTTATTTTCTAGTATAAATAACAGCTTAGGATCATCAGAAGCAAGAAATATTTCTGATGAAAGAAGTAAGAAATATTTCTGATGAAAGGTCTTGTGATAGAAATAAAATCATCACTCCAAACTTGAATGGAACTGTATATAAATTGACCCAAGATCAATATCCCGAAACTACTTTTGAGTTTCATTACAATTGTCAAATTCCTCTACTTGGAGTTAAAAAATAGTTTTGAGTGAAATATTTAGCTTATAGGAAAATAATTTCAAGTGTGACCATCTAATCCATTTTTGTAGATAATCAGATATCTTGTTTTCAGTAAGTGAATAATTTTTTGTTCACAGATAATGCACCAGAACAGTTGTGTCTCCAGCTGAATGTATTAGCTGACTTGGTTCCATTATTACAACATTATATGCAATATAGTGAATAGTCAATTCACTAAAAGTCAGACAAAGCACAAGGAAATTATATTATTCTGTTAATTACTTCTTAACTTAGACTGAAAATAATCTATGTACTTGCAGCATATACCTGTCTAATTATTTTGGTCAAAACTGGGATACTGATATGAAAAATTTGTTGGCTATTATACTACACATGACAAAAAACTGTATGCACATAAAAATGAATCATATCCATTCATCAGCATTTAATATATTTAAATATTTTTCATGTAATTATTTAAGAAGTGTACCAGTAATTATCTAAATTGCTGTTTTGAACATTTTTGAAAGTATGAAGTGTTGCATAAGCATAATACTGGCCAAATGAATATCTCATAGACAGAAGTTACATGAGGACAGTGTGCTTGCAGGCTTCTGCCTCTCTTTAGAAGCTCGCAAGATCACTGAGACAAAGGAAATCTTCTCATTACTGGTCTCGAGATTGTAGATTGTAGATTGGAGTTATCTTTTAAGATCTGTCTTTGGATTAGAGCAGGGAATCAAGGATGCAGCAGTACTTGTTAGAAAAACACCAGAAATACTTGAGTCAAAATTCATAACTAGCCCACCACATTAGACCTAGCACCATTACTGAAAGACATAGCAGCATTATTCAACAATATTCCCAAGATCTTTTGCATCCTTTGTTTCTCTATGAATACAGTACTATAAGGAGAGGATAGTGTTCATTGTTCAAGTTCATTGCAAAATTCAAATTTTGTGCCACCTCCATTTTCACAATTATAATACATTTTTCACAATTGTTATCAAAACTACAATTATTACATTGAAATGCATTGCTATTATTATTTTCTTCTTTAGTCTGCAGAGCTCTGACGTGCACCTTAGCTCCTTTTACCTTCAGTCTTTCCCTTTGTTTCCTCTTCCTCATCTCACAGGTTCAAGTTTCTGCTTTTCGAAGCCAGCCCTGGGTTCTCAGCCAGTGTACAATTACTGTCAGGCATTCACTCTGCCCTTATTTAAAAGCCAGCTTAAAATCACACCAGTCTCTTTCCTCTCTACACTGATTTTGGAGGCACTGTACCAGTTTCTCTACTGACCTGTTTAATGACCTTTTCCCCTGAAAAAAAAAAACAGGTCTTTCACTTTAGGTTCTTCTAAACATACTAACATGGTGGGATATCTTCCTATTATCTTTGTTAATGTCCAGCAATCACCTAAAGTATATCACTTTCCACCCCTTTTCTCTATACATCCCATAAGTTTGAAAACTTTCCCAAAATTTGTGTAGCTATCTCTTCCTTACAAATCCCTCTTTAGTCTCCTTGTTAGAGATAGATGCAAGAGTTTGCCAGGAGGCAAGAAGCTCATTGAATCATAGGGAAACATGGAAGTTGTTTAGTTCAACTCCATGCTCAAAGTCAGACTTAGACAAGGTTGTCCAAACATTTAAACAGTGGTGCAAGGAAGAAGTTTCACCTCACGCCCAGTAGGCATGAAAGGGGAAAATTTTCCCTTGTTGGAAGTTAGATCTGTTTCCTCTTGTTCTAACACTGCATATTTCTGTCAAGAGCTTGAGTAGAAACTGAATAGTAAATATTGGCCCATTTTAGTATGTTAAAGTTGCTCTGAATGGCAATCATATGACAAGAGCATTTCTGTATAGTCCAACATTTGTTTCTTTACATCTCTCTGTTAATAGAGAATTGATCTAATAATCCAACATCATTAACTCATTTTTTTGTTCTATGCTTGCATTTTTGTTTGAATTGAAACCCCTTAGTCCTTGACTATGACTTTTAGTTACTATGACATTTAAGGATTTCAGAGTAAAAGTACCGCTAAGAGCAAATTACTTGAGCATATAAAAAATTGTCAGAATATGAAAGCCTATGTCAGCATATGAAAGTCTGTCAGAAAATGCTGCGATCAGAAATGGACCATTTTTCTCCATGCAACTCTTTAATGTACCTATTACTCTTCTATGCATTAAACTGAGATGAATCAGAATTAGGTGGACTTTTTGGAGAAAATGATCTTTCAAAAAATGATAATTTGGTGACACTAAAAATTTTTATGCACATTACTTGTCTTAAATTTGTTTGCCTCTGAGAAAATTCAAAGAATCAATGAAAGTTTTTTAACTTACTACAATTTTTACTTTATATTGAGAATATAAGTTATAATGAACTATGTATACTGTTAGAAACAGCCTCGTTTAGATATAGATTTAGAATATTTTAAACTATTCCAGTTCCTTAAGAAAAAAAAGAATCACTTAAACCTGAAAGTCTTTTGCTTCACCACCAACTTAGCAGAACTATTTTGACACAGTATGATTTCCATCTTTTCCATACCACCCTCAGTATTCACATTGTTACTTCACATTCAAAAAGGTGTCTGGTAAACTGAACTGAGGGGGTGAGGATTTTGTAATAATGGACCATGCTAACAGATTGCAGATCCACTCAGCAAACTCCTAAATCACTCAGTACTATTCGAACAAAGAAAGCCTGTGGTATTCTGAAGTATTTATGGAATCATCTGTAAGACATTGGTTTGCTGCACTGAGAAGGACAGATACTATCTGCAAGGGTTCAAAAAAAGGGAAAATATAATGCGAATTTATGCATAGATTCTCCGGCTGTCAGAAATCAAAGGAATTGTTTCTTTATACAGTGACAATTTGCCATAAGAAATTTCTCAAGCAAGAACAGAAAGCTGAACGTAGATTCTGACATAACCAAAGTGAAAAACATGACTCGCACCTGAATTGAACCCGTCCAAATAGACCTTTTCCATTTTTGTTCATCATCAGTGAAAAGCAACACTTCTGTCTTTTGTCTTTATGCTTTTATGCTTTGATTACTATTGCAGGGATTCAAGACCTCATAGTTCTACTTCACAGAGAAAGGTTTTGACAAAACCTCGCTACTATATATTCTGTTAGATAGAAGATATCTGTTTAATGATAGATAATAGACCTTCTCCAGGCTCTGTAACCTTGCATTTTCTACAGCAGTCCTAAGAGGATTCCTTTTGTTGATTTCTTTTGTTGATTTCTTTTATTCCTTCTATCCTCTGGTCCGTTTGCATTATTCTAAGTCTGTAAAGCATTAGAACCTGGTATTTTACAGAGACCTCTTTAAATATTTTTAGTAAGGTAGCAGGATTCACTAAATTTAAGCATAGCTTCTTTAAAGTTTTCAATTCTAATTGATTAATTATGACTAAAGGATTTATTACAGCCATTTTTACTACTTACTTCTGCCACAAAGAGCATTTGCTTGGCTTTGGATATTTGGGAAAAGTTTTGAAGATAAGATTTCTACATTGAGATAACCAAACACAGTCATTACTCAGTGACTCTGAAAGCATAAGAAATACTAAAAATCAAAAAAAAAAGCATTCTTATGTTATATTGTCTATTTTTCAACACCTTCTGTAATTTAAGAACTATATTCTCAGTGTCATCCAAAAAACACGTCTTGATTATAAGAGTTATTTTCTCCTTCAATGAAAAGTTTTACATTTGTAACTGAGCGTTATAAATATACAAAGCGCATAAATCAATTAAAAGCCAATGCCAAAAGTAGAAAGAAAAGAATAAAACTATTATTCTAATAAATGTGTAAGGTATTTTTTGTACTCGTGTGATACTACATTTCATTCTTGTGCTAACAGAACAAATGTGGGAACAAATAAGATTGCCAGAGGAAGCAGGCTTATTTTTGAAAGGCACTAAACAAAAGATACACCTGAAGTAGTTGGAGCTATCAGTATTTTAGAAGATATCTCAGAGGAACAGTAGGCTAACACAGAGTCAGTGTAATCTTCTAATTGGGATCCCATATTTTCTCTCCCTCCAAAAGTGACCAACTTGTTTTGCTAATGTAATGTGCACCCTTTGAAAGGTAATATACTTTTTTCCCCTCAATGGACTTGCCTGCCTTCTTCCTAACAAGTACTTGCTATTTCCTCACAGCTTTTGTTATTGCGTCTAATACTTGTACTGTTCATCTATGCCTACTATTTGTGTAAATGCAGCAGCTGCTGAGCAAATTTCAACATTACCACACAGTGGATGCCAGAATTTTTACTAAAACATAATTAATCCCTGTTCACTGTGATAAGACAAAATATGCATAAATGAAACTAATAAATACGGTAAGAATTAGTGATGTAATTCCTCTATGATTGTAAGAGACGCATATATAAATATATGCTATATAGACCACGACATGGAGCTACAGGAGTTGCGTCTTTTAAGATTTTATGCATCTTTCTAGCATATACTAAACTGCATTAGATAACAGTTACCTGAAAGTATTAAGGATGTGAGGGTTAAAAAGTCTTCAGGCAATACTACGTTCCAAACATTAGGGACATATTTTTACCTTTAATTGAGTGGGAGTTTTTTAATCAGAAAATGCACAAGTGACAAACTTAGAAATCTTTTACAGAAATATAATAATATGGTCAACATTTAGTCTGGGAAATAACTGAATGATCTGTTTAGACTTTTAATATTGGTCGTTACCCCTAATTATATTGTAAAGAAGGCTGATTTTTTCTATATATGTGCTTTAAAAAAATAAGATTTTATAGAGTGACACAACCAAGGAAAAAGCTTTTGATGTATGATGAAAATTTTGTTCTTCAACCAGATACACACTTTTCTTAATTATTCAGTCTTTAGAAGAATGACATTATAACCTAATCGAGTCTCATATAGAAGAGATTCTCTACTCTCAATACCCTAAATCAAGTGACAATAACCTCTCAAAGGCAGTATGTCCTTCCTATGAAACTATTACGTGTCTGTATCTGAGACGAGGCATGGGACCAGTCCTCTGCCAATGTCGACACTTGGTGTTGGGAGAAGATGGTGCTGTTTTTGCAGATAACTCCCTTGAGATGTTGGAGTGCCTTACTCCTGGCTCTAGTCAGTTCTCCAGTACATGTTTCACACTCTGCCTGCACTCTCTGCTGGGCTGTTGGGCTCAAAGCTACTGGTCGAGGTGCAGAATGGCTGTCCAGGAGAAGCAACAGCTGAAATACCTGGCACCGACATGGCAAGAGTCACTGGCACCATCCCACGCTAATGTGCCTGCTCAGGTATAGCCGAGGTTGGGAATAGAGTTGGAAAAAATATACAGATACTCCCACTGCACAGGAAATGGGAAATGATGGTTAGTCTGAGAGTACTTTCTAGATGCTGCTCTAAATCCATCCCAAATCTTATTAGTTTGGACTTTAAAACTGTTACATGAAAGCAGATGTCCCTGCAATTTTTCAATTTTAACTTCCCAGGTACTGAAAATGGGAGACATCCATTTGTAGGCCTTGAGATCTTATTTTTCACTTCCTGTCCTCACTCTCTTCTAGACTCTGGCCTCTCATAATGTTAAAATACCCGATGCTAGATTTAGTAGCATCTGTGCAGAACATTTTAGCAAAATCACAGCACTGTGCACCTTGAGAGCCAGATTTGCAGCAGCTGCCTCCTCCCAATCTGCTGCAGGAAACACAAGGAAAACCAAACTTCTTAAGAAGAGCAAGAGGCTCATCCCACTATGCCCTGAGTGCTGCAGTAGCCCTGGAGCACACAGCCTCTAACACAGAGCCTGCCCTACTGCACTGCCCATGTGCCTTATTAGCTGTATCATCCATTTTTAAACTCAGCCATTCCTCATGCCCAAATGGGATCATTACAGGTATAACATGCCTGAAATTTGATAAAGCCCCAAATATTATAGAAACTTGCTGATTCCCAAGATATACTAGTGAATGCAGGCACTTCAGGAAGAGTTTCTGGCTTTAAATTGTTTCTTTTGATCATGGATGCTTATCAGGACAAAATAAACAAACAAACAAATAGATGTGCTATGGAAGTGCTATTCCCGAAAAATTCCAGCCAATCTACTGAAGGAAACACTTCATCCTAGTGGCAGCAGATGTGATGAACAGGCTCCATTATCTGGTAATGACTTTCCCCATTTACTCAAGTAGTCTCATTAGATGGGTAGGCCTGAGTGAGACCCCAAGCAAATAAAGACAAGTTTTATATCTTTTGAGTATCCTTTCTACTTTAGTTGCTTCTCATGAGTTTTATTATTTCAGATTTCTTTTATGTAAGACAAGGATTTACTAAGGATAACAAATCAGATTGTTCTATGAAGGAGAAGCCCTTGGAAAGTCTTAAGCTAATTTCCATCTAGGGAAAAGGTTGGAGAACTCATGACATGAGCTTGCCATATTTACCCATATTGTTTAGCTTCTGTAAGGTTCTTTCTTAGGCGAACCCAAACAGATTATTTTGTTATGGTTGTGTAGGATCAGCATTCCCATAAATTTCAATGCCATTTTTTACAATTATCAAGTTTGACCAAAAGGAAAACACAAACTGCTACTGTGCTCAGATGCAAAAAAAAAAAAAAAAAGATTCAGTATAATCATTATGGGACCCTCTTCACTTTTTTCCCATGCATGCTGGACTTTCTGACTCATTCACCAGAGTTTAGTGCAGCTGGAAGAGGCTGAGAGTGATTAAGTTACAACTGCCTCTGAATTGAATGAATATTTGGCCCAACTAGCATATACTTTGGTAATATAAAATAATGGACTTGCAGAGATCAGCAACTACCAGATATATTAATATTGCATTGATATTGAAGTGCCATTCTACACTAATGGTACTTTAACATCACTGGGTAAAGGCTGTTTTGACTATCTCTATATTTGAATGCAGACTTAGTCTTACAGTTGCCATTCATCTGCACTGCCAGGATGCAATCCCACATGCTTCTGCAACCTTGAGATGGGCATCTGGTGGCTCTGGATCTGTGATTTCTCCCTGTAGATGTCCAACACCTTCCTGTGGAAAAGCCACACAAGGCATGGTCACCACCATATATATCAGATGCCCTTTGTACCATCATATGTACAGTACAAGGCAGGCAAGGTCTTCCAAGAAGTGCCAACATTGTCATGGGACAGTTTGAATTCACTGTACAGTATAGACAGAGGTCAGCAGTATGAGCACTAGATCTAAGTCAGTCTTTAGCTTATTTCCTGAACTCATTCTCAAAAAAATATTCTGGATATAGCTTTAGCACATTCCCAAAATCATCAAGAGAAACCTCTATACTAATGTGATAATTCCTCGAGATATTCGTGATCAGACCTTCAGCCCTGGGATCACTGATTCATTAAGTGGTGAATTACAATTTAGTGCGGTGAAACAGACAATACTGAGAAATAGCTGGATACGTAACCTTGATTTGGACTTACTATGACTGCTGGGATTATTTTCTTTGATCTTCTGCATATTAAATGGTTGAGTGAGATATTCCCGAAGACACTGCTGGTTCTTAAAATTTTTAACCTTTCATAAATCCTGATGAATTTGTTTTATTGGCAGAGAGACAGGAAACTAAGAAATACATCCAAACATATTTCTGCATTTGACTCCATAGGCAGAATGTCCATTGTTTTATTTCTTTTTCTGATCAAGTTCACTATGGCACTGCTTATAGGTTTTGTAGTAAAAAGTATAGAAAACTTTTTGTTTAGCTTACTAGTCAGCTTAATTCCTAAATTTTCCCCCTCTTAGATTCAGACTGTTGTTACTTCTATTATTCAGAACTTAGAAAAAAAAGGGACTTCAACAGCAAAACCATGCACCTTGTTTGACTGCTGCTTCTGTCACTTAAGTGAGAAGCAGAATCAAATGAATGATCCAAAAACATATGGATAGATAAAAATATCAAAAAAGATCACAATATCACATTGAAAACCTGGTATTTCTTTCTCTGGTCAGTTATAACTGGAAATACAAATTTGAGAGGAAAAGCTTACTTAGAAATCCTTCATCCAGTAGAATGTTGTTAATATCTAGTTGTATTTATCACATTGAAACAAGTGAGCTGAAATAGCATTCTAATAACAGTATCATATATATTTAGGAATGCAGTTATCCTATTATATATGTTGTTTATTGCAGACTAAAGTCATAATTGAAATCATACTGGAATAGGTTGTCTTTACAGATGATTGAAGAACCTATTTTGTTATCTACAGTAGAAATGACATAGAATTCTACTCCCATGCCACTTTCCTCTCACAAAATTTAAGACAGTTTTGTTTCTTTATGAGTATCCATCAACAGTATATGATAGCTCAAACATCTTTTTAGAAGCAAACCATTCACTGCAGTTATTCATTGCATTTTCTAGCACTCTCCCACTTTCACTTTTGACACAAATGAAAGCAACAATAGCATCCAAATAAATATGTGACATATAAACATTGAAAACATAAGAGAAAGGCAGATAATCCAAGTAGAGGCAAGCTACATGACAGCAGTTTTTGTACTGGAATCTATTCAGTTTTCATTCATGAAGCTTAGCTTGATTTCAATAGGCTGACAATGACATAAATGTCATATTAACTCAGCATTTTTTTTTTTTTTTTACTAATAGCTACAGAACTCAGAAATATATCACTTCAATACAAGATAGTTCTCTTTTTTCCATTATCTGCAGTGGTAATTTTAGATAATTTTTCCAACTTCCCAACTAACAAAATTTCAAAAATATTGTAATTTTAGACAAACACATATCTCTCCGTATGTATTTCACAGGGCAAAGTCATATCCTTTGACCTGTGTCTAGCCTTAATTTTGCTAGTTCTCTTCATTTCAAAGTTTCAAAAACTTCTGATCAAAAAAAAAAAGAAGTTTTATAGAAAATTTTCTACGGAAGTGTTGGAAAAGTATTTCAGATAATTCTGGTTTCTAGGTATTAACATACAGGTTTATGCTATATATGGTCAGCATATGGGTTACATGCTCCTTGTATTTCCAAGGTGCACAGCTCAAGTCTAATGAACAATAAGCAGATCTTCCATAAATATTTGTAACACAATTGATGCTACATATTGGAGTTTTAAATATTGAGTCAATATATGTGGAAATTTCTTTATTTAACTGTCCAGATCTCCATGTCTTTTTGTTCAAAAGATGAGTATTAGTCTCCTAGATTACAAAATAAATTGAACAGTATCTAGTTTAAGGATGGATGCAATACACTGGTTATAATTTCTAAGTTCTGCAGTTTTTTTGTATGTGTGGTTTTTTTCCAGTTCTTATTCATTTATATTCCTCTACTCTTTTCTCATCTGCAAGTCCTTGTTAGCTTTCTCTTCCTCTCTCTCCTTTTTAAACATGACCTGTTAAAGCTTTCCTGTCTCACACTTTCTAAAGCACCGTGGCTTAAAATTGAGGCAAGGGGAAAAACTAATTTTGCCAGACTCACGCTGTATCTGAGTCTCCTTCATATAGCGAAGAAACATATTGTTTACAAGCTTCAGGTGAATACCACATGAGCAGGTGAAAATGGGGAATTTGAGGGGTGTGATGAGGGTTTTTATCTCTAATGCATTCATCCCACAGAGACCCTGCACAACAGCTATAACTAGCCCATGTATTATTAGAAAATTGCTAATAGTTTTCTATGTGAAGAAAAGGAAACAGATGGTGGAAAGAGGGCAGTTACAGTCTAGCACATCTCAAGTCTTAATATGTTCTTAAAAATGTATTTTTGTTCATGTTTTTTCATCTTCCTTTCTTCTCAGGCAAGGGAGTTCATTTTTGATAGCAATAGTGTGCTACTGATACCATCAATATGAGCTCTTTCCAGTGCCTGCACTAGGCACTAGGCAGAAAGCTGTTGAGTGTTGTTGGGAACGTTCTGCATTTCCATGCATTATTCACAGCATTATCATTCTATCCACAAATAACGGTTTAAGTATCTAATTTAGGGCACTAAGAGAATTTGGCTAATGTTGGAGTCTTGCAAGACAAAATAACCTGTGCTTTTCTTTAATATAATGATTAAGGTAATATAACAGCCTTTAGTATAAGACATTTAAGAACTTTCAGCATTGTCTCATCACTATGGAAGAAACTGTAATTGGACCTAACTATCAAACCTTTCTAAAAATTACAGTGAGCACTATGGAAAAATGTGATGTTAGCTAACCTGTCACATTTTTCAAAAAACCTTCCAACCCTACACTGCAAACTGAAGTAAAATCATGTTATTGCGTTAGGTAAGTAGATAACCTGATTTTTTTTGTTTACTTTTTTTTTTTTTTTTTTTTCCTTAGATTTTAAAAAAGAGAAAATGAAGGAAAATCTCAAGAGAGAAGCCAAAAATTGGAAATAAAAAGTCAAAAAGTCAGTAGCTTAGCTCATTAACCAACAGGGAACAGCTGTCTACAGATATTTGAAGAGGTACTAATATGAACAAAGGTGAAATATGACCCCAGATGACAGAAGGACATTCTATGGACATTTTAGAGTAAAAGATTAAATAAATTATCGGATAAGAAAAAGAAAATCACAGAGCTAAATTTTGGAAGCTATTAGAGCATTCTGGGTCTGTTATAACTGAGTTAGAAACTGCCTAGATACATAAACATCTTTTTGACTTCAGCCTCTTTGCTGCTATCAACTGCTTTGTGTAAAGAGGAATGCAAAATATCTAATATCATGCATTAGTCCATGAAAATAAAAACATGCTCAAAATGTATTTACTGAAAAACAAAGCTAGCTAGCTTAAGTTTATCTTACATCAGATCAGTTTCCACTGAATACAAAAAAACCTTCATGTCACGCTTTATGTGATGCATCTTTAAGAAGCATCAGCAATCCTGAATGTCATAATCCTTAAAAGCATAAATGCTATAGCAAGGTTATTTCTTTTTTCATACTACATCATGATTTTTTTTCATTGTGAAAAATAGCAATGATACTATTAGTCACAATGACTACGATTTTCTGTAGATAGTGGGATAAAGTAACCACTGAAGGTACCTGACTTTTTGCATTAAGTCAAAATAAACACAAGTCTAATTAAATTTTCCTATGTCATATATTTTACCTTACTGGTTACCACTGTGTAGAAAATATTGGTGCAAATGCTGTTACTACCTTTGCAATGCATATCCCCAAACCGAGTATTACAATCGTCCTTACTGCTTCAGGATAACTACCTGAAAACACAGTATAAACAACCCCAAGTGCTACTGATTCTATGTGCCACAGCTTCCAGCAAGTAGGGTTGAAGGTTTACATTGCAGTCCAGCTCCTAAAGGAGCATGTCTTTACAGTGGCACAGATGCACCCCTGGGAAACATAGACTCTGGTCTTTGCTTATTCACAGCCTTTAATTCGAAGCAAGCCATCTCATGCCAACAAGCAATTCTCTGCAAGTCAATCCTTCTGCAATTCTAGGGTGAAAGAAGAAAAAGAAGACATACTGCCAACATTTTCCTTCCTTTACCTGTGCTGTAGGTCATGTTTTCAGGAAAGCTCTGGCCATGCATTTATGCTTGTGGGTAAGTGAAGCTGCCAAGCAAGCACCTGGGAGACTTGGGAGGGGATGCAACAAGACACAGCAAACCTACACTAACAGTGAAGGGTGCTGAAAGCCACTGCAGGTTGGTGGCCACCTACTGCTGCCGCCACCCAAGAAAAAGTGAAGGGAGAAGAGATACTGAGACACCTGGAGTCATCAGTGCCAACAGCTCCATTACTATAAAAGCAGATCAAGGCAAGGAACAAATCACCAGACCTTTGCTCACCTTCACTGCTGCAGTCTTAGAAAAGCCAGGTCACTAAACAAGGCAAAAAAGTACCTTCTTGTATTTGCAGAGTGGAAGGAGAGGAATTCTAGACAGCACACCCTACAGACAGTAGCATCTTTGACAACAAAGAAACAAAAAAAATCAAGAAAAAGTTGAATAATATCTAGTATTTATCTCATATAGCAAATTTGGTTTTTAGAGATAGAAGAACTTAAGACATTTTAGAAAGATTTGTTTCCAGTAAGATAGGGAGAAAATAAAATTAAGATAGTGTTTGATTTAAAGATCAGATCTTATATTGCCAAAAAAACTATCTGAAATCAGGTATCATGCCAAATGACTGGTTTGCATTTAGAGTGCCTGTAGTCAGGCAAGACAGTATCTGACAAAATGGGATGCAACCCAAATATATAATTATTCTCCTTTAAAAGTTAAGCTAGCAGAGTTCCAAGACAGATATTAAAGGATAAAAAAAATGAATTATTGTTTTTTAAAATAATTTCTCAACTAACAGATGTTAATTTACAATTTTATATACTTATTTAGGACTCCCACAAAGTCTTGTCACAATGGGACAGTTTCTTCAATTAACCAGGGCTACCAAAACATGATTAACCATGGGCTGTCTCACCTTGAAATATCGATGGAAGCCTTTCCCAATTCAAAAGATCATAAAGAGACCTTTAGTTTATTATTGTTATTATTGGTTATTATTATTATTACTACATGGCCATGCATGGCTTCAGGCTTTTCAGGAAGGACAGGACAAACAGCTGAGGTGGCAGAGTTGCTCTTTATGTGAGAGAGCAACTGAACTGTACGGAGGTCAGCATAGAGGAAGATGAAGTGCGAGTCAAGAGCCTGGGGGTGAGGATTAAAGGGCAGGCCAACAGGGCAACACGGCTGTTGTGGATGAGGCCTTTTACACGCAGCTGCAAGAAGCCTCACAGTCCCAGTCCCTGGTCCTTATGGGGAATTTCAACCCCACTGATATCTGCCAGGATAATCACACAGCCAGGAACAGACAGACCAGGAGGTTCCAGCAGAGCACTGCAGATAACTTCTTGATGCAGGTGGTTGATGAGCCAGCAAGGGGAGGTGCGCTGCTAGACCTGATACTAACAAACAGAGATGGTCTAGTGGGAACTGTGAGGGTTGGGGGCAGTCTCAGCTGCAGTGACCATGAGATGATGGAATTCATGATCCTGCCAATCTGAGCAAGAAGGAGGATTGAAACTCTGGAATTCAAGAGAGCTCTTCAGGGAGCTCCTTGGAGGAATCCCCTGGGCCAGGGTCCTAGAAGGAAAGAGAGTTGGCTCAGGAGAGTTGGCTACTATTCAAGCACAACTTTCTCCAGGCTCAAGATTGGTGCATTCCTATAAGAAAGAGGTCGAGCAGGGTGGGCAAGAGATCCACGTGGATGGGCAAGGAGCTCTTGGGAAAACTTAAAGAGAAAAAGAACAAGTACATGTGGAAGAAGGGTCAGACAACCTGGGAAGAATATAGGAACATTGTCAGAGAATGCAGGGATGCAACGAGGAAGGCCAAGGCCCATTTGGAATTAGAGTTAGCAAGAGATGTTGGGGCAACAGGAAGGGCTTCTACAAATACATCAGCAGCAAGAGGAAGACCAGGGATTGCTGATTGGAGAGGGTGCCTTGGTGACAGAGGATGCAAAGAAGGCAGAGTTACTAAATGCCTTCTTTGCTTCTGTCTTTACTGCTCAGGCCAGACTCCATGAACTACAGAGCCTGGAGACAAGAGAGAGGACCAGGAGAGATGAGGACTTTGTGTTGGTCAAGGAGGATTGGGTGGGGGATTATTTAGGCAAACTGGACACCCCTAAATCTATGGGTCCAGCTGGGATGCACCCAAGAGTGCTGATGACACTCTCCATCATCTTGGAGAGCAGGGGAGGTGCCTGAGGACTGGAAGAAACCAGCGTCATGAACCTGATAGCCTGCTAGGATAGGATGACTGGCTGGATGGATGATGGGAGAGCTGTGGACCATCTCCCATAACATCGTCATGGAGAAGCTCAGAAAATGTGGGTTAGATGAGTGGACAGTGAGGTGGATTGAGGACTGGCTGGATGGCGGAGCCCAGAGGATGGTGATATATGGGGCTGAGTCTGGTTGGAGGCCTGTGGCCAGTGGTCTCCCACAGGGGTCAGTACTGGGCCCAGGGCTGTTCAACTTGTTCATCAATGACTTGGACGAGGGCAGAGAGGGCACTCTCTGCAAGTTTGCAGAGGACACCAAACCGGGTGGAGAGGCCGACACTCCCAGGGGCTGCGCTGCCATTCAGAGGGACCTGGACAGGATGGAGACTTGCACAGAGAGGAAGCTCCTCAGATTCAGCAAGGACAAGTGCAGTGTCCTACACCTGGGGAGGAATAGCCCCAGGCACCAGGACAGATTAGGGGTTGGCCTGCTGGAAAGCAGCTCCATGGAGAGGGATTTGGGAGTCCTGGTTGACAACAAGTTAACCATGAGGCAGCAACGTGCCCTCGTGGCCAAGAAGGTCCATGGGCTCCTGGCTGCATCAGGAGGAGCGTTGCCAGCAGGTTGAGGGAGGGAATCCTGCTCCTCTGCTCAGCTCTGGGGAGGCCCCACCTGGAGTATCGGGTACAATTCTGGGTTCCCCAGGACAAGAAGGATATGGAGCTTCTAGAGACGGTCCAGCAGAGAGCAGCGAAGATGATTAAGGGCCTGGAGCATCTATCCTATGGGGAAAGACTAAGGGAGCTGGACCTGTTTAGCCTGGAGAGGAAAAGATTGAGAGGAGATTTGATCAATATGTGTAAGTACCTGAGGGGTGAACGTAAAGAGAATGGGACCAAACTCTTCTTGGTGGTGGCCAGTGGTAGGACTAATGAGGGCTAATGAGTACAAATTGAAAGATAGGATGTTCCATCTCCATGTGAGGAAGAACTTCTTTCTCTGTTCTCTGGGAAGCGGCTGCCCAGAGATGTTGTGGAGTCTCCTTCTCTAGAGATCTTCCAAAGTCGCCTGGATGGCACCCTGTGCCCTGTGTTCTGGGTGTCCCTGCTGGAGCAGGGTTGGACTATATGATCTCTAGAGGCCCCTTCCAACCTTAAGCATTCTGTGATTCTGTGGGTACGAGGGAGGGCAATGTGGATGGGGACAAGGAAAGGCTGCTGAGACTGAGTCTCACTTCTGCACTGCACGGCGGTTGCTGAACCCTGTGGTGCAGGAGATGCAGCAGCTGCCACAAGGGTAACACTGGAATTTTAGCAGAATCTAAGCAAAAGCCACCCAGTCTCGGATGCAGGGGCAGCGTGTGCCCGAGCGACCTCCATGGCGCAGCTGCCGTGTGGGCATCGGCAACAGTAGCTCAGAATGATATAGTTGAAGTTGAGCAAGCTCATTTTCGATTTGTTTGTCATCTAAGGCTTAGTCAACTTAAAACTGCTGATGCGTTTGTGAATACTAAGTGGCAAACATTGACTTGGTAGGTAATTTTATTTTGACAGTTGCCCATGTTACCTTTAAGTTGTACCACGCTGAAGTCACAAATTTAACTGCTTGAGATGGGCTCTGTGGTCCAGGGCTGTCTCTCCCCAAATGCCATGTTATTGGACTGAAGAGGCAACATATGATCATACATATGGCTGTCAGGAAAGCCCTCTGGTTGTATGAATTCAGATATACAGCTCTTTTCCAGTGCTTGCCACGGATTGTGATAGACTGCCATGGAGGAAGACAATTGGGTTTGTTTTCTTAGAGGAAAACGCAGCTTTCACAAGCTTGGCAAATACTGACCCAGCGGCTAGGCGCGTATGTGCTGCCCATTTTAACAGAAATCTGCAAAAGGAAATACTGCAGCACATACATCAAATGTCAGAATAGAGAGGAAAGATGCAGGTCAAATAGAGCCTATATCCTCTTTATGGAGATATTTACATTTCCATCCTGTCATGGTGCACCCTCCAAATATTTTTATACACTGATAAGATCTCCTGAGTCTTCTCCCAGGACCCTCGGTGTCTCCTCATACAAGGGATACTTTAAGTCTCTTTGCGGCTCTATCAGTATGATAGCTACAAAATTGTTATAAATTTTAAACAAAGTGATCATATTCTTTGCATTTCCATCTCTGATTTCATAATGCAGTGACAGAAAATTAGTGATTTAAATGTTGTTACAGCTTTCAGGAAACTGCTTGGGGTAAAATCCTGGCTCAGCTGACATCATTGCTGGAAACAAAATGTTATCCTTACATTTTAGGGGGGAAGCTTTTTTCTTCTGGAGAAACAAGTCCCTCGCAGGGTCAGAATCTGTTTGCCTGGTCTGTGCTCACACACAGGCTGCACTTGATTTCTGCCACTAGTTGTATTTTACTTGACAAAGGAGAAGAAAGATTTTGGGTTTTAGAGCAGAGGGCTACAGTCTGGTTTGCTAAGGTCACCTGCATTTCCTGGAAGCAGCCGCAGATAATATCATATGGACATGAGAGGGAGGCTCAGCTAGGGCGACCTTTCACTGCCCAAGCTATCCTGCCCCATCTGCCCATATCAGCTATGCGGGAAGAGTCACCAACCGTTGGGGGAAGGATGCGGGCAGAGGGGCAAGTGGAGGCAAGTGGCTGCCAGTGGCACGAGCCCCTTGCACTCTTGGTGTGGAGGGCTGCAGCCAGCACCACAGGTCCGTGCAGGAGGGAGTCCATGCAGAGGTGAGCGTGGGCAGCGCACGATGCGCTCTGATCCGCTGGCTGCACTAATATGTGCCACTTAGTCTAAGGAAAATCCAAATCAGCCTAATCCACTCACCAGGAAAAATGAGGAGCCTTTCCGCAGCTCCTTGGTGCCTGTGGGGAAGCAGCAGCCTTCCTTCCGGTGCAGGCCTTCCTGGCCCTTGGCACGTGTGGAGCCTCCCTGTGCCCATGCTCTTCCCGAGGTGCTGCTGCTCCCTGCATCCCAGTCCATATCCACCCCCACTGCAGGACCCCATCTCAAGACTTTTCCAGAGCACAGGGAGCTGTAAGTGTTTGCAGGGTGAATAGTCCATTGATCCATAGGGTTATGTGATAAACACCTTCTACTGCCTCCAATGAATAGTCTGTGAAGATGGAAATGTTTTGAGGTGAGAAGTAAGCCATAGCAACATGATTGTTGTTCCAGCTCACATCATTCTCCGTTCACAGCATTCAAAACTAAAGAGTATATTTTGGGCAAGGATGCTCCAAAACCTGTCAGTCCTCAAGGCTAACTGATTTTGTTAATGCTGTTGGCTGAGCATTAGTTCGGGGCACCGCCAAAGCATCCATTCTGACATGAGACAAACCACAAGGCACCTCGCTCCTTCCTCATGGGAATGACAGTGGATTTAACACCGGTCATGCTGTCCCTCTCTGCAGTAGGTGCCCGCAGGAGGGCAGCATGGAAGTGTGAGCCAGGGAAGTGTAGTGAGCATGGAGCTGCTTTGTCAGAGCTCTGTAAGCTCAGCAGTGTCCCGAGCATGGCCTTTATAAAATATGAATATGATTTAATAATTTTTAAAGACGTGTGTATATCAGTGTGAGAGGAAATTATGCACTGGAAAGAAGGATGGCAGCAGGACACATGAAGAAGTATAATTGCTGTCAACTTTTATTTAATAATTCATTTGTCTGTTTAATTTGCAGATGCCTGCACAGAGCGAGTCTCGGTGGGTTTCTGAAATACCAGGGGACATCTGTTATTTTCCACAAGATGCACAAAGTTTTGTTTAAACAAGGTGGTTTTTGGTTCTATAGGCCAGTGTGATGTGTAGCCATGAGCTTCGTCTCTATCAGCTGTCCAGGTGAGCAGAATGCCACCCTGCTTTCACGTGTCCTGACCAATTCTCTTTCTGTGGATCCTGTCCCTGGGTCTCAACATTATCAGTGCTGGGCAGCAGTGGGAATGTGCCCGTGTTCTTGGAAGTGCTGCTGCATTGGCTGCTTCAGAAGGGCCCGTGGTTGGTAGGTCAAGCAGTGCGGAATTTGCTGCCCATCTCAGTATCTGTCTCAGGCTCTTCCCTTTGGTGACTACGTTGGCACAGGCTCCTGGGGCGCTGAGGAAGGGCTGTGGTGGGATGGCATCTGAAGGGCTTCTCCTCCTGGAGGAAATGCTGGCGGCTGAGGGGAAGAGCGCAGCAAGATTACCCTGTCTTCCTGCTTGCACAGAACTGTTCCCTGCAGCCTCTTATTTGGACAGATATGCTCTGCCCAGTCTGGTGTAAGATGACTCTGTCAATGAGTTTCTACAACTTACAAATGATTATTCCACCTTAATAGAGCGTTCCTAGCAGGATATTATTCTTAATGTTATCTTGCATTTTCCTTTTTTCCTGTTCTTCCCATTAACTGCTGTCTAAATCTTGTAAAATTTGCCAAATAATTCTTCTGTTCCATTCATATATCTGTAAAATGTTTCTTATTCTCCTCTCCTTTCTCCCCTCTCTATCCACCCCTCTGGCACTTAGTTCCAATTTAGCATTTATACATATTTAGGTCTTTAAATCTTTCTCCGTAAATTATCACAGCCAGCTTCTTAATCATTTTGATTGCTCTTCTCCAAATCCCCTTTAGTTTGTTTTCACCTTCCTGGTTTTGACGTTTGCAGAAGTGTAACCAGCAGCAGCCTATGCGTAGTCTCGCCAGTGCTGTACAGACAGACAAGCAGCAGCTCAGGCTGTGACGTACTGCTACCGCATGTATGACCAAAAATTGCATTGGGCTCTCTCTCTCTCTCTCCTTTTTTCCCCCCTTCTTTTCTCTTTTCTTTTTCCTTTCCCTTCCCTTTCCCTTTCCCTTTCCCTTTCCCTTTCCTTCCCTTCCCTTTCTCCTTTTTCTTTTTTTTTTCCTTTTCTTCTAGACTGCACTGCAAATTGATGCCTGATGCCACCACACCAACTAACTCTTTTCTGGGCCATGGCTGTGCAGGACTGCCCTCCTTTCTGAAGCTTGAAGACAGATTTGTTAGAGAAGTCAGACTCCCTTGCTTGTTTCTTCTTCTTCTTCTTCTTTTTTTTTTTAATGGTGTTTGTCC
Organism: Crypturellus tataupa; assembly: GCA_034781795.1. Classification (NCBI taxonomy): domain Eukaryota; kingdom Metazoa; phylum Chordata; class Aves; order Tinamiformes; family Tinamidae; genus Crypturellus; species Crypturellus tataupa. Next base: position 2,590,834 of record JAWLRI010000607.1, read on the forward strand.
TATATGCATATCGAGTATGAAGATACTGTGGCAACCCAGAAGGCCTGCAGTGCTCATGCATGTCCTAGCTAGTGCCACACAGTGCAGCAGTAGCAGTAAAATTACGTTCTCCAGCAGTTTTATCGGGACTGCCTCCACCCTTGTTTCCTGTATGGGAAATCCGAAGCAGGAGGCGTCGCATGGAGCCTCTCGAGGCACGAGGAGCTCCCTGCAACCTTCATGAGGACCAGGCCTGAAGAGGCACTGCCATCTAGGGAGAGTGGCCATCATTATTACTACTATTTTCTGTTTTTAAGGCCCTTCAACCTGGCTGCCAGCGAGGCTCATCAGCCATCACTAGTCCTCGCTCCCTGCGGGCAGGGCACGGAGGGGTCAGTCTGCCCCAGCTACGGGGCAGGCCCAGGCAGCTCCAGGCTCCGGCCTCGGGGCTCCCGGTGGGGGCGGCACAAGGCACCGACACGGGCGCAGCACGGTGGGGAGAGGTAATAGCGATGAACGGCGGGCGGCACCAACGCGCCGCAGAGGCACCGCGCTCACGCGACGGCTCCCGCCGCCACGGGCGCGCGCCGCGGCCGCTGGCAGCCGTTGGCGGCCGTTACCGGCCGTTACCCCGCCGCACCGCGCCCCCCGGC
>JAWLRI010000607.1:2594700-2609097 GCA_034781795.1 Crypturellus tataupa
CCTCACAGGGCAGATGTTCCAGGCCCCTGATCATCCTCGTGGCCCTGCGCTGGACTCTCTCCAGCAGCTCCACATCCGTCTTGTCCTGGGGGGCCCAGAACTGGACACAGTCCTCCAGATGTGGCCTCACTGGGGCTGAGTAGAGGGGCAGGATCCCTCGACCTGCTGGAGACACTCTTCTTAATACACTGCAGAATCCCATTGGCCTTCTTGGCCATGAGGGTACACTGCTTCCTCATGATCAACTTGTAATTGACCATGAGGCCCAGGTCCCTCTCTAGAGAGCTGCTCTTTCCAGAATGTTAGTCCCCAGCCTGTCATGGTGTCTGGGGTTATTCCTCCCCAGGTGCAGGACCTTGCACTTGTCCTTGCTGAATCTCATGAGATTTCTTTCCTTCCAATTGTCCACTCTGTCCAGGTCCCTCTGGATGACAGTACAGCCCTCTGGCATATCAGCTACTCCTCCTAGTTCATCAGACTTGCTGAGGGAGCACTCCGTGCCTTCATCCAGATCATTGATGGTAAATTGAACGGGACTGGACTGAGGACTCACTCCTAGGGGACAACCACTAACTACAGGCCTCCAACTAGACCGCACACTCCAGCCAAGTAAATTCATATTGATTTACTTGTATAATTATAGAGCAATTATAATTAGAAAAAAACAGCATAAACAGAGGTATTTCATAGAATATTTTTTAACTGAGATTACTAACCTATCTTTTGTTGCAGACTTGTCATATAATGTTTATGTAGTAACAAAGCCTGAACTGAGAGAAAATAAAAACTTTAAAATCTACTACTTGATCATTTCTGACAATGCCATCTGTTGATTTATTATAGTCAGTGATTCAGTTTGGCTTCATGATTAGCCCTCCTAACTTCTCAGCATGTTAATGCCAGTCACTTTACTTCTATAAAATAATGACAACCTGTCAAGACAACAAGACAATAATGCCTTATTCCTTCATTTTTCACATGCAAAGTACTTATTTGTGTTTTCCAAAAGTTCACAAATGCTGAAACTATGGCATCAAATTCCAAATTTAGTGTTTCCATATCAAATGCCCCTAAAGAATTTGGCCTGATACATTATTGACTCAAGTTATATTCCAATGGGAGTAACGGTTGGCTCTTTTACTAAAAGGAACAGATGTTTTCCTAGAGTTGGGTAATGATTCCTACTTATTAAGATAATGGATGTGTTAAAAATTTCAATAATAACCATTTAATTTCAATGAAAATCTACAGCAAAGATGGTAGAGAAGTTTTGTATAACATATAACTGACTTCTTCTAACTTCATAGTTGTAAGGTCATTTCACCAAAGGGAGTGTCCTAGAAATAAGAAAAAATAGTCAAACAATTTTGCTTCATAGCACAGAGGTTCCTTATTAGGACTACAAATATAAATGATTTGACTATGAAATTGAGAGAAGAGGAGAAGATAGTGCAAATTCCCTTATATTATGTAACGTTTAACTTGTCGATTTTTGGCAGTTAAGAAATTCTAATAATGTAGAATTTCATAGCAGTCAGATGTTAAATGATACAAAGAATGATTAATTTCCTTTGAGCTTCTTGTTTTAATCTTCCATAATCTTGGGGTCCAGTTTTCCAGATGACAGGCTATCCTTGCATTTAGTCTTTCTGTGACTCAGTCACTTAACTTCCCCTGCTTTTCATCCCTGATAAACCTCTTCTGCTTTCATAAATTTCCAACTCATGCTTTCTTGGTTAATGACTTCATGTTACTGACCTCAGATTTCTTTAATTTTATCGTTACTCTTAACCCCTCTATACCACATGGGCTTGCAGTTAAGGAGAACCTCTTCTGATCTTCATTATTTTCTCACTGAGTTCTGCACTCATCACAATATCTTCAGGTGAAACCTTGGTCTGAGAAAGCAGTTGACTTAGGACTCCGTATACAGTCAGTGGCTGGATTACTTCTATGGATGATTCAGTCCATTAAAGACCTTTACTGATTCATAATGATATTCTCCTGATCCCTATCCCCTGCTATGAATTACAGAAAGCTTCTAACTCAAGTGTTTATTTATCCAGCTTAATACAGGCTGGTTTTCACAGGTTTTTATTTTGTTTCAGCAATGGTAAAAATATATTCTCTCTAGAGTATTTAACCTGAATGTCATAAGGTTTCCTGCCACCTTCTGTGTTTTTGTTCTGCTTGGTGTCTGCCTCTGCTTATCATCATCCTGATTTTTATGCACAAAAGTAACATTCCATTAGTAGAGTGCCAAACCCTCTTTGCTTCTCAGTGAAAATCACAATATTTAAAACCTATAGATACTAAATCATGCCAAGAAAGACTATAAAATTGAGATTAGAAATAAACAGAGTCTAAATCAACACACCTCCTCTGGGTCTTCTTCTTTGGAATCAGATTAATGAAAACCCTTGTCAACATACAAAAGCAACACCCCCAGGTAGACATACTTGAATCTATACACAGCCTATGTCGATTTAGCTTACAGCTGTTACTCATTGAGATAGCGAAACTGGTATAAAGCAAACTGTCTTAAGTATTCCTGTTTTTTAAACTGAAACTAAACCAAAATTAATAATCCAGCACAAGTTTTGTATGCTAAACAGATATTCAATGGGAGAAGACCTCTCTGTTATGCCTTGTGAACTACTTCATAAGGAATAATTTAGAAATGTATGATTTTTTTCCTGTACTGTATTCAGGGTTTAGAATTTATTGTAAAGGTTATTATAGGCTGTGCATACAATTTTAATTCAGTATTTTTAGGAACTGTAGCCTGATGCGATTAGGAGAAAATTGCTGTGAACTTTTGACCAAACCAGGGACAATTTTCTTCTCAAAAGAAAATTTTTAGCAGTAACTAAAATATATCACAGCACTGTGAGCAGATGTTTGTGACCTAGGTCCTTAGAAACTGAAATATGCATTTCCTGATATTTTTACATGCACACACACACATATATGTATTTATATTACTTCAGTGTCACTCTATTTTGGGATCTTTTAGTATATTAGCAATTAGCATAGAAAGGCAGCAACACCTGCATGCTTCTCCTTTTTGATTAATAGCAGTATTTTGGAGGGGAGAACTACTCCCAAGCATTGTTAGACTGTAAGAAGAGTAATACTTTTAAACAGCACAGCGTTTTGTGTCTATATTCCTCATGACAAGGGATGAGAGAAATTCTCTTGTGCTTCGTTCAGAGGAGGCAAGGGTGCAAAGCTGAGAATTTTTTGCAGCAGGTAATTACAAAAGTGTTTGAATGGTTGTTCCTCTTGTTTCTTCCTTGCAGACTGCACTATTTTTCTTTGGGTCTTCATTTGGCATGCATCATCCACTTTCCAAGTTCAGCCCTATCCTGGCATAGGTCAGCTGGTATCTTACCATGTCTGCTATGGCATCACAAAATGCCACACATAATTCTGGAAAATAGGGTTAGTGTATACTTTGTTTGGCTAAATAATTGCTGTTGAATGAATATTATCAATGAAAATGAAGGCCTCTTTCTCCATTTTAAGAGCAGTTCACTCTAAAACTGTAAAAGCCTCTGACTGCACCTTCCATTTCCTTTACACATTTTTACAGTCTACAGCGCTGACCAGATAGCATTGAAACAAAAAACCGCCAGACTAGAGCAGAAAGTGCATCTCCCACACACAGCCCTTATTAACTATGTCATGTCAATATTAACTTTCCTGTCTTTTTCTAAGAATGATAAATGAGTTTGTATATACATGTCAGGAGGTGTGGAAGGGAAACATTGCTAATATAAAAATGGAGTCTGCTTTAATTTTCCTTCATCTGTTCGAAAACATAAATGCCCCTACCAAACCATTATGATGAGGTGGGCCAACGCCCAGAGCTGGAGTTAAAATATCCCCGTTGAAGCAGCCAGCTCAGGGTTTTTACATTTTACCATAGCCAAGCCCTCTTCAGTCAGGAAATAATCAGGCCAAAATTCTTCACCAGGGAAGTACTCTCTTGCTCTTAAGCAAACAAAATAAAATAGAGAAATTGCTAACTAAGGAAAAAAATACTGGTTCAAATTTGGGGAGGAGAAGAAAAGAGGGAAAGAAACCAGGACAACAAAAGACATGTTTATCCCTAGCCAAGTAACCCACACAGTCCTCCTCCATGAGGACAAGGCAATGTAGCGACAGCAGCAGGCAAGGTGCTCCCTGGTGCAATGAGGGTGGGAAGCCGTCACTGTTAGGGATGTGCTGATATGTGCATCTCAGAAGGACCCATCTGAGGTAAAGCAATGTGTGCAAGGCTTTTAGTGGCTGGCACACAAGCATGCAATAAGCTTGTGTTTGGACCAGATAGGAAGAAAGGAAAGCATACGACTGCCTAAGAGAAGCAGGGACACAGATGATAAATTGCTCTGTTTTTAGACATAAAGAACATAAAGCATAAAGAACAATATCCTTAAAGACAGAATATAGCAGTTTTGCTGCCAGAGATTATAAATATTCCAATCAGTAAGCAAGAGTGAAAATATAATCTCTAAAGGAAAGATTAAACAAAGTAGTAACTATTTGTGCCTTGCCAATGAGAGAGGCTAAGACCCAAAATAAAGGACTGTACCTGATGCCATTCAGATCTGCAAAGGCAACCTGGTGCTTAATGCGAAAGCTACTGCAAGTTTCCTTTTGGAAGGAAGGAAGACACATGGGATAGATTTGAGATCTCAGCCCAATGAAATGAAAAGTATTTCTGAAGACTTGCTCTGTAAGAAAATAATCTCTTCTAGCTTGTTTTTGTGAAATGTAACATAACTGATTAAAGTAATACTTTAAAAAGTCTTCTAACTCAGAGTATCACTTTTCCCTTTAGAAGCCTCTGAAATTAAAACAAACAATAAAAAAACTTCAGATTTTAACAGATAGTCCTCCTAGGGCGCTATAACAATACTGAAAGAGAGTTGCTGACTTTGGCCTACTTGATGAGGGGATGAGGTCTCCACACACCACCCACCTTCTTTCCTCCCTTTCCCTGCCCAACAGAAGAAAATATTTGTGCACCAGCTAGTAGGAATTGGTCAGAAGCTCTTACAAGCTTCTATAAAGATAATCAAAAAAGAAGATGGCAAGGCCTCCTGAAAAGAAGGCATCTGCTCACCATTTAGGGCTGGCCACCTCCATCAAACTGCAGCACTAGGCCAAGGGGGCCAATCCAAAGAAGCTTTACCTTTTCCACTCAGGTGAGGTGAATCAGAACATCCAGAACTTGCCCAAGTCCAAAATGTGGCCAGTATGTCTTCCTTTCCAGTATGTCCAATATGTCTTCCTTTCCTGGGCTTCTTTTCAGCCTGGAGGATTGGAGCCATCAAAGCCTCTTTGAATCATAAACATTTCCTCTGCGGAATGAGGGAATATAGATTTATAGAAGTTACAGAATTTTCATTTTGACTTCATTGCCTTTGTCCACAGTGCAAGTCTTCAGTGCAGTGAGATGTATACTATCATCTCTTCACATTTCCTTTCAAAGAAATGGCTTAGCACTGACAAGGCAATTAACTGGGACTGCCTGGTTGGAATGATAACATGGTAGCAAAAACAGGAACCAAGAAAAAAGCTAGAAAATTCATTCCATAGCTTTTGCATTCTTAGAGCCTTTGCAGATACTCTTGAATTTCCTTTCAACATAGAACTATCCGCTTGTGGGGGGCTGTAGGTACAACTTCAGCTAACATTAATATTTACTCTGCAAAACAGTCATATCAAGATCTTGGTTATTTATTATCGCTTTAAATCATCCTTTTTCATTTTGTGACTGGCAAGCTCTTGATGAAGTTCAGCTTTACTTCTCATGCTCCTTAGAAACACATTCCCTAGAATGTGTTTTTTCATACTGTACAATACTATTGTGTGCTAACTGAAAAGAGGTCCTACATGTATATGTGTAGTCTGATGCGAATACATTTCTGTAGTTTATTCCAGGATCCAGGTAGGATCAACTACCTAGAGAAATGTGTACAGTTTTATAGGACTCTGAATGCATTCAACTTCTACCACTTCTACTAAGCATAACATTTGCAGATAATATGCACAGCAAACAACTTCTTAAACCTCCCCCCAGTCCCAGCAGTTTTTGAGGTTAACAGTGCCAAACATCACTTGTCTTTAAAGTCACAATGCATAAAAAATTATTTTCTCACAGAGGTGTTGAATAACTATGACCAACCGAGGGGTTCAGGTGACCATAATAAAGGGCCAGGGGGAACATACACCAGCGACCAAACTAAATATGCTCCCATTTAATAGTCAGCTGGGAAATGGATGCTTCCAATAATCAATAATAATCTCATCATAATGATTATATGGGCTCAAAATACATTATGGCATTTTTTTTTCTAAACAGATAAAACAATGACTATAACAAGATGAGTTTTATGAAAAAAAAACCCCTCAGGTTTCCTGTAACCAACAGTAATTTCTAAATAAATTATTCTTGTCAGGGATGTGCCATCTTTAACTTTGAAATGAGATTCTGATTTTGCTGGGGGTTCTATTTTTACCAAAGAAAGTTGCTTTGTTAATATTTTAACCTCAGTGTCCCTTCAAAATCTTCTCAATTAGAATTGAAATATTTTTGTTTTGTCACCCAGGAATAACATATCTTACTGTAGCAAGTTATATGTGCGAACTATGTGCCTTTACAGAAGAATAAATAACTGTAGCAAAGCTTTTTCCTTGTTTCTTGTGTTAAGAAATTACTTTCCTAATATCAGCAGATATGAAAGGGGCTTTTAAGAAGGTACAGCATGATCTGGAACATTTCAGAATAGTAAAACTGCTCAACTAGAGCCAAAAAAGTAACTTTTATTCATTAATATATAAATATTGTCCACCTCATTATGCATTTTGAGTTGATTTATGAGATTTGTTAATATGACTTTGTTTTTATTTTGTGTTCAGCAGCTCCATATGCCTTCAAATTATACTGTGTCATGCAATAGGATTTACCACTCATCTGGCAGTTTTAGCATGAAGTAATTAAACTCATGGGTTCTGTTGTTGTGAACTCTACATTGTAATTCAGTCTGAAAAGAATTTGGTTTTACTTATTAATGAGGATTTTCCCAAATGATTCTAATTGCTATTGAAATAAAAATCCTTAAACCTTAATCTTGATGCTAAATAATGTCTTCACACTCTTTCACTACATCATTCAATGGCAGTGCTCACCTTCCTCTGGAAAACAACCCTTCACTGGTCTAAACTAAAACTGTAATCTTCATGCATCCATCTCTATATCTCAAATTCTCTGTTTGAATAGCTAAGGAGTCAGGAGTTTTTCCCCTCTTGCACAAAGTACATTTAGCTTCTACTGAGTAAACCCCATTTTAAAATTCTTCAGTTTGCTGATTTATTTTGAAATACTTTGGCATGAAAGCCTAATACAACATACTACTAGGCTGTCTGCCTTTTCAAAATTCAGGACCAGAGAGACTTTGAAGAGAGTATTATTTTGTATTGATAGGCAATTTCGGAAAGAATGGCATATCAGCTTAATCCTGTAAAAGTGGTCAGTGGATGTGGAACCACAGGTGCACACATGAACCCTAATGCTGCTCATGTATTAACATTAATCTTAAATGATTCCTGACACTGCAAAGGGAAAATATTGATTTATTTTCCTTCAGTTAAAAAAAAAAAAACCTTGATTAATGGTCTATTTCTGTATTTACTATTAATACAGTAAATGGTTATGGTAAAGATATAAATATATATTTAAAAGCAGCCCCAGAAGTGACCTATGTTATAGAACTATTTTATGGATCCATATGTAGACACATATCCAGTTTTCTAAATTCAAACATATGATACGCTAAGGTGTACAACCCGCTAGGTAATTTGTGCATATTTTCCTCTAGGTGTGTGTGCTTGCTATGTAAGACAAAGTCAGAAAGCTACTCCTGTGCACAGGGTTGTAATGTGGAAAATTTAAAACTTCCTAACTAAGAAATGTTTTTTTAGAAAGAATAAAAAATGGTAGCCTATCATTCAAATTCAGCCTCTGAGTTGACATCATTTTTTTCTGCTGTAGTCACTGGAATTGCCTTCTCGTTTCCCCTGGACCAGATTTGCCCTATTCCTAGGCCCTAGTACTATAGCGTTTTGGTGTTCAGTCTCAGAATTATGCGGGATATGTAGTATTTTTTTTCTCAATAAAACAATAAACAAGTGTTTAGAAAGAAAAGATGGGTTTTTAGGAAGCTTACCATATTTCTGAGGATCCCCAGAAGATCCAAGGAGGAAGGCCTGGGAAAGGGGTGAGCCGCAGGGTAAATGCATACAGGAGGCTCCAGAGCCTTGGGCCTTCTCTTACCACCAGCAAGTTTCCTCTGATAGAGGATGGGGGGGAAAGGAGCAAATGAGGGGAGGGGGAAGCAATAGGGATAAGTAAATCAAGGGCAACAAGGATCTGAGGAGGATTTATGCACAAGTTTATTTCTATTGCAACTAAATCCACAAAATAGGTAAAAAGAGAAGTTTTCTGATGACTTGCTGTTAACAGCAAATTCACTACCTCTGGACAGCCTTGTGGCTAAGAGTTTAGCACGAGTGAATAAATACTATATACATCAGTGAAAAGGCTTACTCCTGGTTAAATAGATATAATAAAATACTATAGTGCTTTAATACAAATAATAACACAGAATAAAGCTTGAGGGCATGAGCTCACCACAAAGTGATGTGGGTTAGAAAGAAAGTGCAGCTTTGGGCAAAGAGGATTTTGAAATCCTCACTCATGAAAGACTTCAGTGCACCCTTAGAAGCATCTGGTACAGACTCAGACAGAGAATACTGGACTAGATGCTCCACTGGCTTGTGCTACGCTAACACCTGTTTTTACATTTTCCAAGTGGAAACGAACTGCTTTTGTGCTTTCTCTGATGCTTTGAGAGCCTTCACAGCACAGCCAACACAGCAACATCTTACTGTGCTTCAGCTCTGAAGCTCCTGGCATACAATTATTATATGCGTTGAAGTGCAATAAACAGACCCCATCAGTAGCTAAAATAAAGCCCATGTGGCATTTGTTGACTAAGTTGTTAATTTGTTCATAATGCTCTAAGATTAAAAGTATAGCTTTGATTTATGTCATGTAATTTGAAAAAATCTCCTTATCTTTGTTAACAAACTACTTGACAAAGTCTCACACACAAAATATCATCTGCATAATGTAAGTACTGAGATACAGTAGGTACTTTTTAGGTTCACTTTGTACTGCCTCAGATTACTGTCCAAAAGTTTGCAGACATTTGGCTGAAAAAAAACCCACCATAAGTACTGACTGTGTGCATTATTCTGTTTTATTCATCATACGCAAATGTTTATAGACATACACTAAAAAAATATTTTAAAATATCTTACATACTTTCTGCTCAGACTGGTTTGAGAGGAACCTTCTATGCCCAGCTATCTTTCTTGCAGGTGGAAACAGGTGTTCCTTAGTTTCCTTTCCTTTCCTTAGTTTCTTTACATTTTACTTCTTACTTCAAATTGCTACTTCTGTATCATGTCAGGCTTTTGTTCACCAAAACCATGAAATCTTGCTATATTTTGAAAGTTAATTTACGTGCAGTGCTACTAATGTTAATAGAAAATGTATTTCATGTTATGCTAATGCAATTAACATTAATGCAAGGTTAATATGAAATATGTTGTTAATTTTTTACTTGATGATCAACCAAATGCTTATATCAACTATTCAAATTGCTTCATTACTGAAATACTCCAGAGTTTAATAGAATAATTTAGGACAGGAAGCCAAAACTGCTCATTCAATCCATTTGCAGATGACATTGTGAGAGGAAGAAATAAATAAGCAAAATAAGCAATTTTTGCTGACAAAAATAGCCCTTCAGCAATAGCTGTTCTTTAATTCAAAGTGAACTGAAACATCAGCATCCATATTATATTCCCAAAGTCTTTTGCAGAATCTAACCTGATATGACCTGCACTTAAAAAAAAAAAGAAAAAACTTCAGAGCCCCCAAATCCTTTCCTTCTTTCTTTTCCCTCTTCTTGCTACCATCTGCTTCTTACAGTTTTTCATTTGCTTTTGTCAGTCACCCTCATGTTAGTCTCAGGTTTTACCTTTTATTTCTCTTCTAAGTGCACAAAAACCAAACCTGCTTGTAAATTTGATTTCGACAAAGTAAATGCACTATGTGGTTGGTTGTGAGTGGCTCTAGTCTTCGCAATCTCCTCTGGTTTCCCCCTCACCCCCAGATATTTCAAATTAAGAGGCAAGGCCAAAATCTGTCTGCTTTCACTGATTTACTTTTCTAGTTTGTACAATGCTTCTCGTATCCCATATGATGTATATGTTGCAGATGATATCTCTTTCAAATTGTATGTCTCTGCCTTCCCTTCCTCCCCACAATATTATCTTTATTCTTACTTATAGACCTTCAGCCAGTTCTCAACACTTAACACATGTTATTTCATGTTCTTGTAGATTTTTTTTTGTAAACTGAGAGTTTGAGGGAAAGGAGCATTTTATTAAAACTTTCAATTCTAGATTTATGCTGTGGTCCTCTCTTTTACCCAAGTGATACTTTAATCAGAAAAGCAATCCTGTTTTTACAGAACTTATGCTTAAAAAGTAGATCAGGGCCAGAATGGTTATAAACTCTTTTTTTTTTAAATTGTATTATACTATATGTACATACATACACACACTTAGGTTATTTAAACTGAGCTTTAGGCTAAAAACTAAGTTATCACCCTCAGCTGTACTTAGCATGATTAATAATTTTTGAGATCAGCTTCAAGATGCTTTCTATGTATATATTTCAAATCTATTCATACAAAGCAGTAAGCAGCAACATAAAGACTAAAAAAGGTCTTGTTCATACAGTTTATAAAATGCCAGTACCGAATCATGTAGCAAACTTTTGACATCTCTGTGTAAACCTTATTATTTTGAAGGACAAGAGGGTAGAAAGGAATATAAATGTGAGACTAAATCTCTCCCTTTTTGCTGCCCATTTCACACAGGCAGGATTGTTACACATAACTGCGAGGAAAGAATATGAGATATAGTAGAATGAAAGCAATCCATTTCAGTCTAATCTTTTTTTCTGTCTTACACCATTTACACTGCTCTATCTTTCATCACTATTTAAGATGTAATATATATATATTTTCTGTTCTACCATTTTACATTTGCTTTGAAGCAAGATAAACTTTAATTTTAGCAAAAATGCTGAGATGCTTGATTTGAAGTGACTTGGAACAGTAGATATTAATGATGTGCAAGGAGACTAGAGCCAGAATGGCTTTAAAACCTTTTGTTGTTGCTTTAGTATCATTTGAGATCTAGTTCATTATTGTAGAGTTTTATGCCCTACAGAGTTCTCAGTGCCTGTTGCAAAACTCTTGCTCTGTATTTCAGAAATAACTCTTTCTTTGACCTTTTCCACAGAAATATTTTTTTCTATAAGAGTATTAAGCTTCAGCAGATAAATGTATCCCTTGAAAGGTATACTGGTTGCCAAAACCATAATCTAATATATTTTAAATATAAGTTGTGGTGGATGGAAGGGCAATAATCTGAAAGGCTAACTTCAGTCCAGCCTGATACATTTAATGTAGGCTGTTGCTCTGAACTGTCCCCTAAAGAGTATCTCTTTTCCTACTGAGCCAAAAAGGAGCTTATGTAGACTAACCTTATGGCCTTCTAGTGAATTCTCCTCCTCCTGCATTTTTGTGTGCCATGGCTCTACAGATGGGCTAGCAAGGGCAGTGCTTCCTTTTCAGCAGACGAAGCTTTCTAAAGAGAAACTAGAAGTCCCATTTCCCCATGTCTTATCACATCTAACACTTTTTCCCACAAAGCCCAACTCTAAGTTGTTTTTCAGCTTCTGACAAATTTTGAGAGTCCTCAGTCCTGGTAGTATTTCATGATTACACTTACTAATTCCTTGCGAGTCCTGCAGTTAGGTCTAACTGGCAGCTGGGTTTAGCAGTTTGGGATAGAGGTGGCAAAGGAGTTTGTTAAGTCTCTACCAATTATACTGCATCCTGAGCAATTTAGAGATGTGCCTTGTCATCAGTCTGGCTTACTTTCTCAGAGCAGAAGATCAATTTGTATGTGTCTATGCCTAGAAAATCCACACCTGGAAAGATATATAGTGTTTATGCTCAAGTTTGGCTTATCATGTTTAAAGTATACTATTAACTCCAGTTAATATATTGGAAGGAAAGTAATCAGAACCATCCACTTCCCTCCCTCACTACCACTGTTCTTCCTTTGTGTCCTTCTGTCGAAAAAACAACCATGACTGTCCCAAGAAACCTCTGGAAAGTTATTAGTTATAGACAAATGTGAAATATTGCCCTGAGTCTCCATACAGTGTACTTTTTATCAAGTCCTCATTTCAGGAAATATGTCTTGACTTTCTTTTTTTCTACCTAGTATTTTTTTTTATATACCTCACTCTTTTTTTCTGTTTCAAGGAAGGATAATCCTGTCTCAGAGTTGTACTTTTCCATAAATGATAACACATTTCCTTCTCTTTTCTGTCCACTTGCTTGTTTTCTTGTCCTTGATGCCTCCATTCATATCTACCTTCTCACCATTTTCCCTGTGTCAACTGTTTGTGGCCCCAGTGTTTTTCTACCCTGATGGATTTGCCTCAGTGTTACTGAACACATTCATGCTCAGTAAGAGAAAAGCCAGAGCAGGGCAGCATCAGCTGCCCAAGTATTTTCTGAGCAGTTATGTAGTACTTATTTTTCCCAGGGCAGTAAGATACTCTGGTGACAAGCAAGGAATCAAAGTGTGATGCTTCCACTTGTAACCATACTGCATCTCTCCCCCTGCCAACGGGCTAATACGAAGCTATCGCAGGACTTTCCAGCCCTGTGAGCTACTAGCTCCATGGCCTATGCTGGGATGTGGTTTTAGGTCTAAGGTACTCAGTAATCCTTTTTTGTGGTGTGCATTTAAGCAGTTTTCCCTCTTTCTGTTGACCCTTTCCACCCGCACTAATAGTTAATTGTAAGAACAATCTGGAACTAACCCAGAACATAATAGGACATAAATTTAGCTCAGAACTAAACCATGGTATGTACTGTGCTTATATAGTTATCAAGTGGAAGAATAAATGTAATTAAACATTTCACAATTAACTAACATTAAAGTCCTTAAAACACTTAACAATACTGATTAATTACTGTTGGATTTTTTTTCAGAGGGAAGCACACTATTTTTTCTTAGTTTACTAGATCCAAACCCTGCTGAACTCAGTAGAAAGACTACCAGACTTCAACAGAACTTCACAATGACAGAATTAGATTAACCATGCAAAGAGTTATCTTACTAGGCTGACTTTTAAGACAAGTCATTCTGCTATGTCCCATTGTGTTCCCCCCCCAACATGTTTGCTTTCTGTAAACAAAGTAATGAGCTTGCTGGAAAGCTTCAGCTAGAACAGGCAGTTTTAAGCAAACATTGCATAATCCTCAGGGGAAATTTATTTTCCATTATTATTTCTGCACATCAGAAAAATGGAAAGAAATACTGGTTGAAGTTTATGGCAACACTTCAATAGCCTTTAACAAGGCCACACCTCAGCTTCTGAGACTTGTATTTAACTTCTCGGGTAAGCAGTTATATATCCACACTACGTGGTCTGAGAAAAATATCTTGAACAATTGTATTTCTCTTATATAAGCTGCAGTATCTGTTCATTCCTAAAGAGAAAGCCAGGTGGTTTAAGGTAGCTGACAACATTACTCTCAATACAAATTCCATGATGAAGTTTAATATTAAACAACACAAGAAAAAATAAGTTCAGTGACACTACATTGGAAACAAGACTGAAGTCCAGGAGTGATGCTGTCAAGAGATTCGAATTCCTGACATAGTCAAACTGATTTAGACAAATAGTGAAATACAACAGTAGTAGCTGAGGCACATCAAGAATGAGCATTTTACACATTTATTTCAAAACAAGAATGTTTGAATTAAAATAATAATATGATCTAGTCTAGGGTGAAATTACAGCTTGAAATAATGGAAAGAGACATCGGTTTGCATCAGGGAGTTGAATCTTGATTCCTAGATTTTCAGGATAGAGCTGGACACGCTGTTATCTTTGGAATTTCTCTTTGACTCTCCTCCTCTCAATACCTCACTGGAAGAAATCCTCGATCTTTCCAAAGAACAGAATTCTTGTTTTACTGCCAACCTTTACTGCGGAGATTCAAGGGTCCTCGCCTTCAAGCCTGGACACTGTAACATTTAAAAGAACACGATTCAGCATGTTTTAGATATGAGTCAGCTCCTTGATCTCTTAAAATGAGAAAACTGACAAAACAGTCTTTGATGAAATACATTTTAGCACTCCCTAGATGAACAAAGATC
>JAWLRI010000607.1:2612214-2623277 GCA_034781795.1 Crypturellus tataupa
GCTTCTTGACCCTGAGGTGGATGGCCTCAGTATTCCCTCTATAACCACGGGCAACCACCACGGGTTGATAGCGAATCGGACACCTATCACCTTGAAGGGAGTATAAAACAAATTTGCTAATGTCACACAAAGCAACTACTGTATATTCAGCATAAACATAATGGGGAGAGAAGGAGATCTTTCTGAGGCTCTCCCAAGCCAACTTTACAGGAAGGAAACTGAAATAGAAATTGCATGAAATAAGGGTTTTCTTCTTCTCAGAAATATTATATTAGATTTGAGCATGCCCTAATTTGACTGATTCTTTTTCATTACTCAGTCCCCTATAGCATATGTGACAAGTGAAATATCGGAGACCATAGCCTATTTTGAAGTGATTTAACACCAAAAGACAACCCCTTGAGACACAAAGGCCAAGCCCTCTATTTGGCATAGCTTCAAAAGTCATTTTTATGTTTTACTTTGACTGAGATTTCTTCTAGATGCTATTGTGACAGAAATTTTGCATAAAAGCCATTCCAAGGAAGACTAGGTGGAGAAAATAAATTTTCTGCAGAGATGAAAAGTAGAACAGGGCATGTTCAAAGTTTCAGTCTCGGGCAGATTTTGTGTAGACTCTGAGACCAACAGAGATGGGATAAAATGGGCCAGTACCACAAGCTGCCTTGTGTTTCTAGCTGCAAAAAGGGCCAAATTCAGTTATTAAAGGCTTAAAAATGTCAGCTAGAGCTAGCTCCCAGGAAAATGGGAAAATTAAATTGCCTGGCTTCTCTTGAGAAGCAAGAATCCACCTCCACACAAATAATTAGTTTAAAGGTTTAAGATGAAGGGAACTTTATGGCAGGAGAGGGAGCAGAATAAACTTGGGAAAGCTGGCAATCTCTGAAACAAGATTACAAAAAGCTTCACACTGTACTAAAATTTCTTGGCAACTGCTCCCTCTCTAACGACTCAAGTGACCAATGGGGCAGTATGTTCTGGGATTAATTGCCTCTCATCTCTGTCTTTTTCCTGCAGTGCACTCTGTTTGCTAAGCATTGCCCCAAATCAGCACTGCTCTGTCTTTTCCCGTATGGGATGTCCTGCCTGTGTGGCTACCGTGGGGACTGTAGAGCTGCTGAGCAGATGTGGGCACTGGGACTGGGCTGACCTTGCCAAATCCCTGAGCTGCCCCTACTCATGTTAGCTCAACTTCTGGAGTGGGACACACGCTGCAAGTCTGTTCTCAAGAGCAGACTTAGGGCATTAAAGCTCTCCCCAGAAGGCAGGACTCACAGAGGTAGGTGCCCTCTCATTTGATTTCCTGTTTATAACTTCACCCAGGCAAGACTACTCAAATTCACCATAGATCCTTCATCTCTACTAGCTTTTGCTAACAATTCTTATTCTCTTGCTACTTTTGTTAGCCCTGATATTAGGGGAAAATATCTTCAATTGTTGCAAGATTTAAATACACATGGACAAACACTTTAGCTTGCATAGAGCAGATGCCAGCAGTGAACTTCTTCCCTTCTAGACTTGCAAATTTAATGGACATTTTCTCCTTTCTCCACAAGTTTCAACCACAAACCTGCTCTCAAAGGCTTTCAAGAACTCCAGTTTCAAGGTTTACAGAATTTTGAGATTTTTCATAACCATAACTCCAAAAAAACTCATTATGCTGGTAAAGGAAATTTTGACTTTGGTCATGCTAGATGTTTTAGACCTTTAGGCTCTTCATATAAATGTCTTTTCATATTATTATGCAAGAAATAGTTGTAGTTGGGAATATTTTAAATCAAATCTATATCCTGCAGAATCCTTAATGCCGGCAATAAAAAGCAGACAACGCTTAGGTAATACATACAGTATAACAGAAGACAGAACAATATCTGGTGAGCTCTCTGTAGTCTACAACACATTCTGAGCAACCTTGAGAAAATGAGGCATTCTATCTTCAATATTGTACATGACTGAATAGAATTTTATCTAAATATCAAAACCATGTTCCTAAGAATTTCCATTACTAAAAGTGCTTAAGAGACTAACATCCTGATTCCAGGAAACATACATATTCTGAAATAGGTTTGTCTAGCCTGTTCTTTTGGCTTTAATGTACAATCCATATGTGTGAAATGAGCCATAAGAATGTTTGCATGATTGCTGTCTAAGTTTCCATGACAGACTAAAAAATAATAAAAAAAAAACATTGTAGGTTTGCCTAAGCTCTCTGGAAAGCAGTAACAGTAGCTGTTTGATATGGACAAGCCTTTTGGGAGACAAAGTCAAAAAAAATCCGTATACATATTTATATATTGTGCCTATGACAATAGGATTTTTCTGTTGATATGTGATACCAGATACTATAAAGCTTTCTTTATGAGCAAAATGTTTGGTGAAAAGACTCAACAATATCATGTTGAATTATTTTTCCTTGTGAATTGCCTGTACAGTCAGAGGACATGCACAAAGCAGTCACCTGAAGATTAAAACATAGAAACTTAGCTCAAAGCAAACTAACAAAATAAACAACAAAAAAACACAATGCACCACCTTTAAAAATACATAGGCAAAGAGCTAGAAGATATAGTATGCTATTAAGAAACCATGACATTTTAGTTTACATTAAATCTAAATTGCTGTAATTCATTGCAGATAACATTAAGATTTAAATCCCAAAGGATTCATTAAAAGAAAAGCGACTCACCCAAACACACCCCTATGAAACAACCTAGCCAGAGTTGTAAATATAAAGGTGTAAGTGACTTTGTGGGACTTCAATGATTTTAAGGCTTATCTATGCTTGGTGGGTAAGTATACTTGGTCCTCTGCCACATCCAGTCCCGGTATCTCTACCTCAGTGTCTCTAAATGAATATTCCACCTATCCTATTAATTATAACAAACAAAAACAAACAAACAAACAAACAAACAAAAAACCAAACAAACAAACAAAAATGAAAGAAAAAGAAAGAAAAAGAAAAAAAAAGAAAAAAGAGGGCATCTTGTATTACTGAAGGGGTATAATTCCTTCTATAATGGTGAAAGGGAAAAGCAGTTACAAGACTTCTATTTGGAATAGTACATAGATGGTTTGAACTGTAGGGCTTCTAATACTTAAGCTTTCTCCATACTTCAACTCAGAAAAAGAAAACAAATCCCCAAAATAGAAAAGACAATAAAGCTAAATAACTAATCCTGATTTTCAGTTATTTTTGAATGCTTCCACCTAATTTTGCCATATCTGTCCTGCTCTGATAATTTACTGTGGAAGGCACTAAAGAGTGTAAGCATCTGCACTCTTTTGTCTGGAGTATAATTAAATTATTTTGTAGGTTTATTTGGTATTATATTCTCACCTGGAGACAAGCTCCATTTACAGTAAAGAAATATTAGGAGCTGGTTCTAGTGCCAAACTTGTAACATTTGCAATAAATTAGATACAGTTGAATAGTGCTGTAACACGCATCATTCTGCATTTTCTACTGAACTTGTGCTACAAGTGTCTTCATTTGCACCTCACATACAGCTATAACGAGGATCTCCTTTCCTTGCTGTGTTCGTTTTGCCTATTCCAAGCACGTATGGAAAATTCAGCTTTCCACATCTATTTCCAATAGTACCATGTTCATATGGTTTAGGAGTGATTGCAGTGAACCAGAGAAATCCATCTCTGGTCTTCTACAGATAATGAAATGAGTTTACAGTTTCAAAAATGCTGCCAAGTTGGTGAAGCATCTCTTCACTTTCAAGTAAGATTTGTTATTAATTAAGGGGAAAAAAACCACTAAAAAGTTACACACAATATACTTCTGTATAACAATATCTGAATGTGGGATGAGGCACATTCATTTCTTGCAGAGTTTACCAAGAGATATTGGGCCAAATTATAACACTGTTCAATGTTTAATACCAAAGAAGTATTTTGAAAATACTATATTTTATTGTAAGTATTACAATAAAAGAGAAAAAATATCACTTAATTTATGAAGGGAAAACAAGGAATGATGCCATAAGCCACATCCAATGGGATTCCCTGTACTGGACATTTCTAAGGGACATCCAGCACAAAGTGAACTCTCAGACCCTCTTCAAGGAATCACAGAGGATTGAGGTCAAATGGGATGGGACTTTTTTATTATTATTTTTATTTAGAGGGTGTGGCTGGAGGCTGACTCATGCAAATTAAACTATTAGTTGTAAGCAATCTTGAAAGACATTTATTTCAATTTGATTATATCTGAGTGTATGAAAGGAGGTGAAAACAATAACAGAGTAAGAGTTTGCACACTTGCAAAGATTCCCCAGGGCCAAGCTCCATGCAAATTCAGGTGTTTCACAGTTCACTCTGCTGCTTCAAGCTGCTGCAGTTAACAAGATTTACGCTTGTGAGCTGGAATTAAATTACAATCCTGTGCATTTCTGTAAACGCTGCTCAATGTAGTATCAGCCAGATTTGCTGACAGCTCATAAAGAAGTCAGTAAGTATGTGTTATTTATTGAGATGCCAACTGCACAAACCTTTGTGAGCATGGAAAAACCGGTAAGACTTCTTTATCTTTTTTTTTCTGTTAAAAAACATATTAGTCTCTTGCAGGGAACACTTCAAGGAGTTGCATTCAAGTAGTTGATCTTTTCCTATATTTATACACCTAATCAGGGTACATCTGCTTTTCAGCTAAATTAGTGTTCAGTAAGAGACTAATAGAATCAAAATTATTAACTTATTACACTGATTACTTCTTCTTTCTGCATGTTACTTAGGCCACAGATTTAAATATTTTCCTTTTCATAACTACAACCTGACATAAAATCATTCCTTTGGAAAACATTTCCTTCTGTCAAGACTATGGCATCTTAAACTCCAACATTGCCTTTCATCATTTTAGTTAAGAGGATCCAACGGTTCCAGGGACTGTGTCTCTTAATGTTTTCCTCACTAAGCCTAACATCTGTTACTCAGTATCTGTACAGAAACGTCTGTTGGCAGATGTTTGCAGAAGGAGCTTTTAAAAGATGCTGTTTACTTACTGAGAGCACCTTTCTCTCACTAAACCTATAGCTTCCTCAGGTACCCAGGGCTTGCAGAGCCAATCCCATTAGACTTTAAAGGGTGTTTCTGACAAAACCATTAAATTAAAATAGAGAAACTTAACTATATAGTCTAGAGACGCAGTTAACTATACTGACAAAGCTCAAAGGTACATGTTGGGGGTTAATGGCAGTACTTACTGCCTGCTGATGTGACCCCACATGGCCAAAAGCAGAGACAAAGCACATACACTAGAGTAATTCATGTCCTGTTAACTTTTGTATCCTACCTCTGGGCCTCTGCAACCCTGCTAACAGCAAGGCAGAGAAACAGCACTCCAACGCCACATCACAACAGGGCAAGGAGTCACCCCCAGGAACGTCCCTCTGCCTCCAAAAACAGGTCAGGAGCACTGAGCCTTTCCCAGTACTCTCTAGGTTTTGGAACCTCCCCACCTTCGCCAAAGTAAGAGCAGTATGCATATATACATATCTACACACACACACATATATATAATAATATAAAAACATTATGCTGTTTCCTATAAAAGCATGCTGCAGATAAGACATACACCAAAGGTAGTCAAATTGTTACTGCAGAGCCGTTCCCTCTGTGACGGAGCAATGCACAAGGGACAAACTTTGCTTAGAAATATTTTAGGACAGCTAGAAATGCAAAAGAGCCACTGCAGCAGTCTTGAGTTCAAGCTTGCAGCAAAGCAACATACCTGAAGCAAGGGATTGTATTTCACCACAGCTCCAGTCTTAGTGATGAAAAGCTATCTATCCTAAGGCAAGTGATAGCCATGCCCTAAGGGCCTAGACTCCAGCATCTCTCCTGAGCATACTTCCCTAGAGAAGGGGCTTAGGCCACAGTGTTGTGCTTATATTTACAAGCAGTTAATGAGGAAGAGGATTGAGTATTGCTAAATACTCAATTGAACTATCATGGATTATTTAATTGCTGCCTTCCCCTGGTTAATTGCTGGCCCTCTGCTCCCCTTTAGAAGTTGTCTTTGGACTCAGCTGGATGTGACTGGAAAGATCTGCCCGACTAGGAGCCCTTTGGAAGGTGATTTGGGTAGGGATAGAGCCAGCATTACTGAAGTGTTGGAAGAGGCCTTCAGGCAATTGGCTTGGCCTTTTTGTTGCTGCCAGCACCTGGCAGAAGGTTGCACAAGGATGAACAAACTTTCCATAATGAAAACCAAATGGTGACGTTAATTTCGTGTTTCTCTCTTAGCGAATATCTTGCATTAATAATGCTACCTAGTTTAAAGTAGAAAGGAAATGTTAATAGAAATGATTCAGCCATATCTAAGTTCTCAGTTCAAAAATAGATTTGTACTTATGACTAAAAATATATAGCTTAAGTTGTGAATTTCATGCTCAATCAGTTTTATCATGTCCAGAAGTTTCCAATGTTTGTTTGAAGTTTCATGACTCACCTCAGCAGTACTACAGAACAGATTAGAACTGAATAGACCATTTTGACTATATTTTTCAGAGTTGAATGACACATAATGCCATAATATTTATTTCCAAAACATAATAGTTCCTGTGAAAGTTTTGATGAGATTACTTGAGAGATTTTCTTGGTCAAAGAGAGTAGATGCAATGGAAAAACGTGCCAAACAAACCCAATCTCTTCCTAAAAAATAATCATCTGTTACTAAGAATATGGACAGTGGATCTAGTGATGGACCCAGGAATGTGGCCATTAGGAGAAAAATTAAATTTTATGTCCTAGTCTGTTGGATGGTGGCAGCAGCAAGGGATATGTCAAAGGGAAACTAAAGCACTAAAGTGATCCATATTACATCATGTACTAGGCAGTGGTAGGCTTTGGTCTCTGAGCTACTGCCTGCCTTGTGCTCACTGTAAAATCTCCCCTGAATATCACTGAGCCTAAAGCTAAGTTTTTTCCTTCTTTTCCTTTTTTCCACCTGTACCCAGCTATGGAGGTTTGGAGGGAACTGACACTATTACGCTATCACATTCAAATTTAAAGAATCATTTGAGTATCATGGAAGAAGCGGAAAGTAAGGAGTCAAAATGTTTCCCCCCACCCCAGTTCATTCTTTGTCTGACAATTAAAAAGGAAAAGACTTGTGGAAACTTTAGACAAGACTTTAAAATAACCTTCTATAAAAGCGCCTGTATGAAAGTCCTCCCTAATTGGCAGTCTGCTGTCTTAAAATCCCCCAAAGCACGCCTGACAGCTCTGCCTCTCCTAATAGGAATCTGTGCTGGTTTCAAACTTCTTTCTTCCCAGGCCCTTGAATGGCTGCTGACATTTTTCCTCGTACGGTCTGGAGCCTAAAATCTTTGTGTAGTTATTATGCACTCCTTACGGCAGAGGAACTGTAAGGAGTATCAGTAAAAGTTGCCCTTTTTTTTCTTTTTTCTTCAGGTTTGGAGTTTGCTGTTCCCAGCATCATGAAGATACACTTGACAAGTTTCTGTAGGAGGAGGAGACTTTATCAGAGGAAGTCACTGCTCTCTTAAAAGACTGAGAGTTGTTTGCAGTAGGCAGTGAGTAAAGGAAGGGAGTAGCACTTCCTTCTTCAGAAGGGAAAGATAGAAGTTTATGTAGATTTTCCTTCAAATAGTTTTGTTTTGGTTGTCAGAGATTGTGGCTGGCTTTGGCTACCTCACTCTCCACTTCTGTATACTGAGGAATATTGATACAACTTGTCTCCTGTATATCACTCACAGTAAACAGTGCAGCACTCGCTGGATTTTCTCTGCACCACACAAGACCTTTTCATTTAAATCTCATGTGCCTAATTTGCACAGCTGCTGTAATCTCTCTTTATTATATCTCTATGGCTTTATTCTGGGAAAGGGGCAGGACTGCTTTGATTGGAGCGAATGCCTGTGATATGCTGTTGAGGCTTTTCTTTTTTCTCACTTCTCTCATTTTATCCGCTCTCATGTTTTTTTCTCTTGGCATGCATGTAGGCTCTTATGCAGGCCTGCAAACAGAGCTATGGCAGCCGTGTTGATGAATACTAACTAGGCAAAATCTGGTGCAGCTCCAAGTAATCATTTTGCATGTAATTCATTTGGATACTGAACACCCAGCCTGCAGTTTTCATGAATCCAAAGGCATACCTTTTTGTGCTAATTTAACATGCCTTCCAGTAGGACATTATCATCCCTTTTTCCCAATTCTGATTTCTTTGCTATTTAGAGGTCTACAGGATTAATGAATCTTACTTAAAACCAGCTTCTAGCATAATTCCTTCCAGCCATACAAATCTGCAAGTTCACGTCCCACATTGGCTAGGTCTCTATTCAGCAAGGGGAGTCCCAGGGCCAACACAGTCCCCTTCCCTCATATTTGGGCATTAAATCAGGCTTAAGGCTTCTAGCAGCTTTAAATAGTTTCTAGCTCATGGAGAAAGGAGGTGAATGTACAGTTTCTTAGGTGGAGGAGGTAGCCCTCTTAAGAAGTCCCCCCTCTTGAGACCCTCTTACAGGGACAGAACTAACATTTTGAAGTTTTCTTCTGCTTCAATTAACTAATTGGTGATATTTTCCTCTCGTTTCTTTGCTACAGAAAAATAAAAGTATAGGTACATGAAACCTTATATCTTTGATGTGGCAATCAACTAACTGCTAGGAAGCACAGCTAGACTCTCTGCTCCTGATGGGTAGAGCTTTTTGGGAGTCAAGGACTGGAGCAAAGGTTGTGCAGCCTGGCTGTGCTCTGTCAATGAGATGAGATGAATCGCCACCTTCCTCAATCAAAAAATACACCTTAAACTCTTAGTTAACTAGGACAGTTATGATCCCAAAACAGAATATTTCAGAGCAGAAGCCTAAATTAGATGGTGTGAATTGCCATTTCCAGGAATTCATTGATGGGCAGTTAAAGAATTAACAAGCAAAGCTGCTGAATTGTACAAACTGCAAGGTGTGAGAAAAGCAATGAAGAAAGTTTGGTTACTCTCACCGACAAAAAGATACGCAGGCAGGAAGTCTTGTGGAGGCAGGATAGTATCACTTTGCTAAAATTTACAAACAATAGCCAACTTGTTAAAGAACTGATATACTTGCAAAACACCTGATAAAGGACTGAGGTCAAGCTCACCAACGATGCAAAAAGCTGATAATCTTATGGAACTCACCTGCAAGTTCTGGAAGAATCTCCTTATAAGGATGACCATATACTCATATAATCAGAATAATTATGGTTGGAAAAGACTTTCAAGATCATTGACTCCCTTCATAAGTCCTTCAAGACCATACCTGCTAAGTCACATCCCTAAGCCTCCCATTAACCCGTTTCTTGAGCGCTGCCAGGACCGATAACTCTACTACTTCCCTGGGAAGCCTGTTCCAAGGCTTCACCACTCTTTCTGTGCAGAAATTCTTCCTAATGTCCTTTGGCACAACTTGAGGCCATTTCTTCTTGTTCTCTCTGTAGTTACTCTGGAGAAGAGATGGACCCCTGCCTCACTGCAGCCTCCTTTCAGGTAGTTGCAGAGAGCAATAAGGTGTCCCCTGAACCTCCCCTCCTCCAGACTAAATAACTCCAGCTCCGCTCCTCATAATGTCTGTGCTCCAGCTCCTTCACCAGTTTTGTTACTCTTGTAACAAAACTCCAGCACCTCCATGTCCTTCTCCTAGTGATGGGCCCAAACGTGGACCCAGTATTTGAGGTGCGGTCTCACAAGCACCAAGTACAGGGGGCTGATCCCTTCCTGCTGGCTACACTGTTCCTGGCAGAAGCCAGGAGACCGTTGGCCTTCTTGCCCATCATAGCACAGTCATGTCTTTTCTTTCCTTAAGGTGTATGTGCTCTAGGCGTCCCTGTTTGAGCAGAGGGGTTGGACTTGAGCAGAGGATCTCTGGGTGTCCCTCCCAAACATACCCATTCTGTGATTCTATGATTCTGTATAAGGGGCGGAGTCCAAAACTGATGAGTTGAGCAAGGATTGATAACGGGAAATCTGACCAACTCATGATCTCATTGCAGTTACTGAGACATGGTGAGACAGCTCTCATGACTGGAATGTGGCCCTGCATGGTTTTAGGAATTTCAGAAAGGACAGGACAGGAAAGTGAGGTGAGAGTTGTTCTTTACATGAGAGAACAACTGGACTGTATGGAGATCAGCATGGAGAAAGACGAAGTGCAGGTTGACAGCCTGGCGGTGAGGATTAAAGGGTAGGCCAACAAGGGCGACACAACCATGGGCATTTACTACAGGCCACCTGACCAGGCAGAGGAGGTGGATGAGGCCTTCTACAGGCAACACAATCCCAGGTCCTGGTCCTTAGGGGGGACCTGAACCACCCTGATGTCTGCTGGGATAATCACACAGCCAGGAACAGACAGACCAGGAGGTTCTTGCAGAGCACTGCAGATAGCTTCTTGATGTAGGTGGGTGATGAACCAGCAAGGGGAGGGGCACTGCTAGACCTGACACTAACAAACAGAGATGGTCTAGTAGGAAATGTGAGGGTTGGGGGCAGTCTTGGCTGCAGTGACCATGAGATGATGGAATTCGTGATCCTGAAAGGAGGAAGCTGGACTAAAAGCAGGATTGCAACGTGAGACTTCAAGAGAGCTAACTTTGACCTATTCAGGGAGCTCCTTGGAGGAATCCCCTGGGCCAGGGTCCTAGAAGGAAAGGGGGTTCAGGAGAGTTGGCTACTATTCAAGCACAACTTTCTCCAGGCTCAAGATTGGTGCATTCCTATAGGAAAGAAGTCGAGCAAGGTGGGCAGGAAACCGATGTAGATGGGCAAGGAGCTCCTGGGAAAACTTAAAGAGAAAAAGAGCACATACATAATGTGGAAGAAGGGCCAGACAACCTGGGAAGAATATAGAAACATTGTCAGAGAATGCAGGTATGCAACGAGGAAGGCCAAGGCCCATTTGGAATTAGAGTTAGCAAGAGATGTCAGGGGCAACAGGAAGGGCTTCTACAAATACATCAGCAGCAAGAGGAAGACCAGGGAAAATGTTAGATTGCTACTGAGTGAGGAGGGTGCCTTGGTGACAGAGGATGCAGAGAAGGCAGAGTTACTAAATGCCTTC
>JAWLRI010000607.1:2631565-2653520 GCA_034781795.1 Crypturellus tataupa
CTGCTCCTCATGCAGTCAGGATCCCATGGACCTTTTTGGTCACAAGGGCACATTGCTGCCTCATGGTCAACTTGCTGTCAACTAGGACGCCCAAATCCCTCTCTGCCGAGCTGCTTTCCAGTAGATCAACCCCTAATCTGTCCTGCTGCCTGGGGTTACTCCTCCCCATACCTGAAAAACAACCCTGGTCGGTTGACCACAGGCAGGGGCATCTGGACTCAGCTAAGGTTCTTGCATCTTTCAGTCCCATCAGCAGCTTCTGACTAGGTTTAAGTGCCACAGGGTGGAACTTCTCAGGCAATTTTCCTTCCAGAACCTTCAAGGAAGATGTTTTTATTGTTTCTTGTCCAAAAATTCAGCAGAGAGTAGGTCCCCCTTGAGAAGCAAATGAATTTTTTAACACGAAAAAGTCCACAGCTGGAAAAGAATATAAAAGTTGTTATTAAGTACCAGCCTTCAATATAGATTATGCAGAACAACTTGTTTTAAACTTTTTTTTGTGAGTGTACTTTTAAAAACTTGCACACTCTGTAGACATTTTCTGCCAAAGCATATGTATAGCATATAGGTGTTTTTTTTCCTTTTTTTTTTCCCATGTGCCTCAGATGACCAAGAAATTTGCTCTTGGTAGTTCATATGGCCTTATTGTGTCCACAGACTTAATGGTCACATGTTAAACTTACTGATTTAGACGTACTCCGTGCTAGAATTAATCTCATGTTCACTCTTTTCCCTCAATGACAATGAGGAAAGAATCTATGAATCAGCCCCCTTGAGTTCTAATTCTGCAAATATAAAAATATAATTCCATTAAGATTAAAGATAAAAAGATAGATTAATTTTAATGATAAAAAGATGAAGATTTAAAGAAAAAAATACAGAGAGAGAGAGAGATCAATGTTCATGAAGCAATAAGGAAGCTTGCTGGGAAGAGTGTTCAGTAGCTGTCATCAAGATACATTTGCTGTTCGGATTTTGTTGGTTTGCATTTTCTTTTGGTAGGCAAGCAGGCATCATCATACTTACAAGTAGTGTGGCAGCTTTGCTACACTAAAGCAGGAGTCCCTTTTTCACATGTAAGCAAACAAGACAATTTGCAGATGAGTGATTTGTACAAAAGTTATTCATTTGCACATGTGCTTCACAGAAAGCATGAGATTTTACATATATTTTCCTGTCTCTGAACTGTGGACTCATTTTCTTAGAATGTCTAAGCACAGCTTTGTCTCATGGTGGTGCTGGAGGGTATTCACGAGTCAATCGCCTTTGTGTTTGCACTGAGCTACCTCAATTATTTTATCTTTATCTATTGGATTTGAAATCACCATGTCAAGTATTGATTTCTAGCATCACAGCCTAGGTGATAGCTTTAACCATTCAATCATCCTTAATAGCCAATTCCACACCTTTCTCTGCCGTCTCTCTCTATTGCTGACTGCAGTATAAACCACCATAAAATTGCTGGCACTTCTCTGTGCATTTACACAGCAGCACTATAGTGATGCGAATTCCCAAATGCAGATTGCCATAATGAATCAAAAGCTGAAAATCTGCAAAAGGTAGGGGAGAAAAGTACCTTTCAGACATCTCAGATCTAATGGAGAAGGTAAAATAATTCCTATCAAAACTTAGAGCATTCAGAGGTCAAAGTCAATGAAAGGGTAACTGTAGTAACTGTATGTGTAACATCAAGCTGATTTGTTTCTATGCGTAAAGAGACTCACTGAAACTTATAGCAGCACTATAATCCCTGGGACTATGCTACTCTCTTCTAACATTTTCCAGTAAACACTCCCAAGACACATAATCTAGAAGATGTTTATAACCCCGTGTCAAATGGACATCCCATGGGGCAGGGGCTGGGCAGCGATGGTACCTCCTGCTGGAGGAACGTTTTTGCTGTGGGGAGATGCCTGCCGGGGGTGTCCTGGAGGTTCCAAAGTGCTTCGACTTGCAGGCTCCCAGATGGAACATGCTGTTAATGCAACTGTACATACATCATCTCCATCCTTTGTAGCCGAGAAGAAACAAGCAAACTGAAGCACTGTGCTACACCAGGAAACACTGCTACACCAGACACAACGGAAAACACTGCACAGAGCTAGTCACCTGGGGCAGAAGACTAAGACACCTTTAGGTCAGTTTGTGGTTCATAATGAAATACTATGGCTGTTGCTCTTCAACAGAAAACACAGCTCAGTTTTCCCAGACTGAACAAGGGCTTTTAAAAACCTTTTATATTGCTGTTACCACTCACCTTCCCTCAATAGCAGTAAGAGTGTATACTGTCTTTATCCAATATCTAAAAGAAACTGCCCTTTTCAGTCTTCTTAACAGATTTTCCAGTTTGACCTGTGCCATTAAATGGCCAAGAAAAAATATTTGAGAAACCTAGTAGAATTTAAGACAGACAGAATTTAAGACAGGACAGAAGTCTCCCAGCATGGTCCTTTACAAGTCATTTGCTATAATACCATTGCTGAAGTAGATGACCTACTCATCAACATCATATATGTTAGTCAAACAGTATAGAAGCAGCAAGGGATGAGATGTATTATGTTTCCTTGAAATCCTGACTGGGCATCACGGACAGCATCCACAACCACTGTTAAGACCTTAAACATACATTTGTTTACTGCAATACATAGTCTTTACATTTTTACTACTATAGCAAATAACTACTAGTTAACAATTAGTTTCTTCCCTGGAAAGGCTTTCCTTGGAGAGTAGAATGTAGAATAATGTAGAATGGTACCAATTGCACATCCAGATGGACTATTAAAAATAAAGAACTATTAGAGGTTGTAAAAAACTTTTAAATGCATTTTCAAAGTATGTAAATGTCCTTTCTCCGTGCTAATGTTCTCTTAAAGATCTCTTTCTCCTTCAGCCTTCCTCATTTCTGTAGATACTGTTATAGAATCATCTCCTTTGGTTCTCTTTTTAAATCTTGAAACTCCCTTCTACTTACTATCTTGGGAGCAGCCCAGGAACAAAAGTTAGGCTCGTTTTTTGCCCTTTACATACTACAATGCAAATGCTTCTCACGTATGTGCTGGCCTGATTAATGCCCATTTTCAGTTGAGTTCCCATATAAGGGAATTCTCATCTAATTTTCCATGGACTTATATTAACTCTTGTAAAGGCTCGGTCACCATTCACCATAATGGAATAACTCCAGAATTATAGAAGCACTGAAGAATGAGAAGCAAACTATTTAAAACGCAAACAACCTAAAACGTAGTCTTTCCAGTGTCCGATGAAGTTGAAAGGACAATTCCTTTTCACACCAGTGAGTTCTGGATCAAATCTGGTGAGGCAGTGAACAAAAGTTTCTTAAAAGCAAAAGCAGGGAAGGCCAAAATCAATGGAAGCTTATGTCAAGGAGCGGCAGAGTCAAGGAAGCTATTCATTTCAGGCGCTAAACAAACAAGCCAACCCACTCAGTCTAGTGCCAGTATCTCACAGTGCAAGCCTCACTGTTTTTTTAAAACCCAGTGATTAATGACAGATGCTGTCAGAGGGAACAAGCTTGAATGCAAAGCTGGGATAGTCCAACCGTAACTCCGAGCAGGTAGAAGTATTATATATGGCTGTCTTTTTGCAAAGCATAATAAAAATTATTAATTGAGCATTGTGAAATATTAGTATGTAGAGTTTACATCTGCTTTTACTGCTTTTATATATTGTGCTTTCATTTCATTTAGTACTTCAACAGATAATTTATAGAAAAATGTTCAAGGTAAGGACCTCTGCATATTACCACAGTGTTAGTTTATAGCCATAATAAGATACTGCCAACTGCATTTCTGTTTTTCTATTGTGTTTTGGTTACCCATTCTCTGTTAAACTAGGACAAATTCTGTAATTAGTATCATAAATATTTATAAGAGATTATATAGACGTACCTTCATTTTGGAAGTCTGCATAAATGTTGTTTTATTCACCGTGTCAAGTTTTTATTTGCAAATGATTTTCTAAAATAATAGTTTTTCAAAAAAAAAAAAAAAGCATATTTCAAGAGATTCACAAAGACTTATTAAATTGGAAATGACAGAATACTGTCAAAATCAAGTGTAAATATATTCCATCATATGGGCTTTTTTGCATTTCATGCAGGTATAACAGAGCGAAAGTTACCAATATGACATTTATTACAATTACTTATAGTTTTTCAGACTACAATGTTGTAATAAAACAGACAACCAGCAAAGAAAAACAAAATATTTCTATTCACTCCATCTCATATATTTTTATTGAACAAATCAATTTATATAGAATAGATCCTATTTTGATAAACAGAAGTAAAATGTCTTGGGAAAATGAATTAAATCTCTTGCATCTTTGGAAATCTGACCCGTGTAAGAGATACTGTACTTTATCGTATGGTTACTCCACAGAAGGAGCTGTTAACATGATACAGCCTTTTGCATGTGGTTTCTATCAATTATCTCCATATTAACTGTATTCAGTGCCCAAGTAAAACAAAAGAGATTTTTCTTCTTGATTGCCAGCTCAGAAAACTTGATATTGATCTGTGAATGAAACTTGTTTCTCTGCTAAAACTCATCTGCATTAGAGACAACTATCAGTTGCTGTGACCTTCACTCACACGGAATGACTCAAAAGGAAATCTCCATGATCCCCTTAATTCCCTAGAGACAAAACTTTCAGTAGGGCTACACGCCAGCACCCAGTGTGCGTGCACCTTGGAGCAGCCATGGGTTTTTACAGCCAAGTCCCTGCCCTCACGCTTGTGTTTTCTGCCCCCATCCTCTGCGCTCCACTTCTTTGAGTCCTGCCTCATCCATGCCTTTCCTGGCCTACTCCAAATTCTTCTTCCTCTCCCACCTTTTCTTCTACATTTTCCATTATTATGTGACTGATCTGCAAATCTTTGAGCTAAACACATTCTATAAAAAGACAGGTTTTACTTTGAACAGTAATGTTCTTGCCTCAGTTTTTGCCCCAAGCTGTAATACATCTCTCTGGAAAAATAACGTCCTCAAACTAGAAAACACACACACGTGCTTGGGGTGAGGGTTGTTTGAAAGTTCACATAACAATTATAACACATTTATATTTCTGATACTACTTCATCAGAAAGCATACTACTTAGAAGCCTTTGATTTAATTCAAACAAATAAGTTTAAATGGTTCTCATAAAAATACTGCAGGTTTCTACACACCATCTTCCTATTTTGACAACCTCTCAGAACATGTGAGACTTTGTCCTAGGGCTAGTAATAAGCTGTTTATAACCATACTGTATTCTTCCCCCAAATAATAATGTAGAGAATCTGCTGTGCATAAGACATTTCTGGGTAGTTGAAAGATTACATCAACCTAATCCCAGAATTTTTGGAATAGTATTTTTAATGACTCCAGTGGGGGAAAAATGTTGAGTATTTTACTAGAATGTATTCAATGTTTGCTGTGGGTTATTAATACATGACTTTAATCCAAGGAAATTCTGCAATATTTTTCAAATGAATTTGTCTTTTGTTTTCTTTTGTAGGGCATTTTGAATGAACTCCTGTGCTGTCTTGTAGAACTGCACATAATCCAAAAACATTTGACCCTGCTGTGTTTGGGAAGGGGATTGGTGGAAGGCAAGTATAATTCAAAAAACATTAGCTTCATTTTTCTGTATTTTTGGGGCTTCATATGCAAAAATACATTATTTTATTGTGTAATGATAACCTGCATGATAACCCCAAGATGTAAAAATAATAAAGAGTTGGGTTTCCTAGGATTAACACTATTCTTTTTCCTTTCAGATTTAGATCCAACATATCTCAAAGAAGCAATGTTCTGAAGCAGAAAACAGGAAGGAATATTAATCAAATGTGAAAAGGTTGCTTGAAAAAGAACAGCCTCAGAAAATGTTTTTAAAGATCACTTGTCAAGCACACCATT
Organism: Crypturellus tataupa; assembly: GCA_034781795.1. NCBI lineage: Eukaryota > Metazoa > Chordata > Aves > Tinamiformes > Tinamidae > Crypturellus > Crypturellus tataupa. Next base: position 2,637,485 of record JAWLRI010000607.1, read on the forward strand.
ATTTCTTTGGCCTAGTTTCTGCCAAATTTTTGAGGAAATGGATGGTAAATTTCAATTCCAAAGTACACTACAGTCATGTGTACTCTTAAGGCTACTCTAAGGGTATAGAAAAAATTACTTAATGTTTCCTTAATATGAAGATCATCAGTACTTCAGGAGGTTGAAGGGTATTGTAAATATTTGGTACCATGCAGGTAAAGAGCTATTGTTGTTTCCCAAACAGATCAAAATCTTTCTTTAAACCAGCTTTCTCTTGCATATTTATAAACTCTTAAGTTGGAGGTGATAATGAAGTGTATAGTAATATAAAGTAAAAATGAAGCAATAGCTGACCTTACAGACCAGCGCCTGCTTTGCCTGCTTTGCCTGCTCTGCCTTGGTGCAGACTCTGGGACATGAGGAGGACAACTCAGCACTGACCATCTTAGAGGCTCCTCAGGATGAACCAGCTCTTGCACATGCTCTCAAGCCATCCAGGCTGGACAGTTTCCCATACCTGGGACCCAAGGTCCAAAGTTTCAGGCTATATATTTAGTGCTGGTGAAAGTGCCATGAGCAGAGAGCAATTGGCTTCCCTAACTTATGTAAGTTTTCACTGAAATGAATTCAGCTGACAGAGGGGTGAGCCTCATAAATATACCTAAGTTATATCTAAAAGAGTTTTAATCAACAATAGAAATCAGATGTTTGCAATTTTACAGAAACAGATTTATAAATAAAACCTAGTGCAAACTGGACATCACTACATCAGCATTATTTTAAGTTGACAAGTGAGATTGCAGTTACCCAGCATGGTAGCATGATCCCTGCGAGGGAGAAAATAAATGAAAGCCTCCGGATGGTAAGATCCTAGTGTATAATAGCCCCATTTCTACTTTTGTTACCTCATACAGGAATATCTGCTTAGACACACAGTGATCATTCCTTTAATGAGCCATTAATTTGCTCTCAGATCAAATCGATCTTTGTCCTCTCATCCCAACACTAAAAGACTTCCACAACAGAATCATTAAACATTTACTGAAAATGAACAAAGATACTGTACAGAATCCAGAAATACATCTTAGATTTGATATCATACCTTGACAAATATTTTTTTTTCTTTTACACAGCTATGGACATAATAATTTGCTTAACAGCCATCTATAATTACTTCTCCCATAATGTGTTAATGATTTACAATAGTATCTTGTAGAAGTAGCTGATCATTATTCAGGAAGGTAAAAAGTATATTAAAAGGGAAAGCTGGATAAATATTTCCTGTGATCATGTCAAGTGACAAGTCTGGCAAACCCAGTCTTTGTGCACATATTTTTCTTAACTTTACTATGCAGAATTGTGTGTATTAAATGATAAGTCAAATTACATGCCAAAATAATTTAAAAGTCAAAGATAGTCTCCAGAAATTAATTCTGGGTGATCAGTATTCTTAATTTGTGTTCATCTGATTTAGAAAGAAACATCGCAGATATTTTTGTTTGAATGGATGGCCATAATTCTTCCAATCAAATTCATTGTATAAATGTTTGCAAATTAACTTGTATTTCATTTTGTTCATAGTCTATCACAGCTGAGCTTTACTGCTTCAGTGAATTACAACTGTATTAGAGTTCCTCAGAGAAAGGGATAGCAATAGGAAAAGGAAATGTTGTTAATGGGTACATAAAAGCAGGAATATTTCATAACTTTTTGGTCATTTTTAAAAAATATCTAGAAAATGAGAGAAATTTTTTTCCTCTGGATGAAAGTCTGACATTATTGTAGATAGCCCTTTCTGATGTTCTAGTGCACTCTGTTTGTTTGTTTGTTTTCCTTTTCAAGTGAGTCATACTTAACTTTACTGTTATCAGGATATTTCCTGGGATTATTTGGCACTTAAATCATGCACTCAAATCTTTTGTGGAGTAGGGTTTTATTTGCAAAGCAATAACCTCCACATCTCAAGAACCTGTTCACTGAGATATAGAGTGTGAAATTCAGCCCATCTTTCACCTTACTTGGCCTGAATAGCTATGCATCCTCCACCAGGTGACAACTTATGAAGGCAAAGGGCGCAATATGTGCCTTGAATCCTGCTATACCACTGCCTGAGGCTCAGCCAGGTTCCTGCCTGGATTAACTCCACAATGGGTGGACTGTCTGCACAGGCAGTGACGGCACCTTGGGCTCTCAAGTTACATACCATATTTACTGACACTCAGAGTGGTCTTAATGAGTTTTCCATTCACCAGCTGCAATACAACCTGTCTTGCTGGCAGTCAGTAGTGCCTACAGTCTCTTTGTCTTCATTTTCTACGCCCTTTTGTCTTGGATTTTGTGTTTTGGCATATGTATGTCAGCAGGTGTATGCGGACATGGTGCCAGCGATTCAGCACTGGCATAAAGAGAGACCTTTCTACAGAAAGGCAACACATCAGTTGGACCAGACTACCCATCTATACCCGTTCTTCCTTGACACACTGCGTGTTTCTCAGAAAAATGCACTGCCAGCCCTGCTCTTACCATTCCTGACCGGGGCAGAAAGACGTGTTCATCACTGAGAACTTACAGATGGAGTATGGACTACTATAGGTAGCAAGCTCAATATATTGATCAGTAGTATTTAGGTATTTGGTCTGATCTTTGCAGCTGCAGTCTCTGCTACTGAACATCTAGCTGTCTTTCTTGTGTTAGATTTCAATAACTGAATAATATACTCAGTATTGCCAAAGCCTGACCCTTCTCTTTGGGACTTTGCATCCACCCAACTAAAGGCAAATAAACTGCCAAATTTCACTGAAGAACCTCTCCACATCCTTCCCTCGGGCGCTCTCTGCAGAAGGGATATCAGGCATTTTCTCCTTCCAAGGATCATATTTCTTCAGTTTAATTCCCAAGTCTGTAAAACATACCTACGGGCTCCCATGTGTTTTGCCAAAGCCATGTCTGTGCAGTATTTTGTTTTTTTTTCCACCAGGTCTTTATGTCTGTCTACTTACCAGGATTAGTTATGCACTGAATGATTTGGGTTGCTTCCAGATTGTGGTGAGCACTGCATGTCCAGTAACAACGGCTTAATGCAAGCCTTTTATTAAACTGCCAAAATTGGCTGAGCACCAAATGCTGACTCAGATACTGGATATTTTTGCAAGGCATAAAGTTCTTGATGTTAAGAACAGCGAGAAAAGGAGATGCTTGAGAATGTGAATATAGTGAAAAATGCAGGTAATTAATGTCAGGGCAGTCAGGGAGGCATGACTGCAGTCACTAACAAAAAATAACACAGAACATTGTAAATAGCAGCACTAGATAAACTGAGAAAAGCCTCACTGAAAATATGTCTGTGGTTTTGTAAACGTTTCATGGAGGCAAGTTATTCCCTGTTCACTTTCTTTTATGAGTAGTCAAAGACATGAGTTAGAATTTTCAGCTTTAGAAATGTCTTCTCTCACATGCATTTCTTTAGATTTAAAAATCAAAGTCTGCAGAAGCTGGTCTGAATGACATTAACCTCTCTACATACATGTTTGAAAATAGTGGAAAATGTCTTTGGTAAATATTCATTGAATATTTGAGCAAATAGAATAAAAACCCCAGCAGTTTATTCAGCAAATGCAAACATAAGGCTTATAACATTCATCAAGAAACTCATATAAGCTATATATTTAATGTGTATGAGATAGAATTTTGAAACATACACTTTGTCTCTATAATATGATATGTTGCACTTTTGCTCAGAAGTTTGTCACCTTCTGAAATTACAAGATTTTTTTAAAATAATCAATATTCTATAACTTTGAAAAAGATATTTCAGAATAAATTGCTTTTAAACTGCTATACATGCTGTCAACATTTTAGACCATGCTTCAGCCAAGTATCAACATTGAAACGATTATGGGTATTTCTCATTTTGGTTACAAGTTGAAGACAGACACTTCACATCTGGTGGAAACCGAGTAATGCACTTTATAGGTATACTTTCATTCAGCACAAAGACATCATGTCAAAAAACAAACAATCAAACAAAAAAAAACCCTCTGTTTTCTGAGAGGAGAGAAAGATAAGGAGAAAAAAAGACCTGTTTCTGAAGAATCAATAATGACCTACTGTTTTGGAAGGCATTTATAATCACAAGGAACTGCTGCTCAAGAAATTGATTGAACTGCATTTTTGTTTTTTAATTTGCATCATACATAGACTTAGGACTTCGCATTTTTTTCTCTTTGTTCAACTATAAACAGATTAATGTTTTAAAATACCTAAAAAAGGGAGCTTAAATGCCAGATGAAGCAGCAGTGTAGCTAATTACAGGAATATAATCCACCGACAGGTCTCCTCCATTTCTATAGCTAAACACCGATGTCTCATTTCAGACATAAGTAAAAGTGGTATAAATTTGCACTATTTGCACAATATACAGATTAAGTAAGAAGGGCATATATTATCACCAAAAGATAAGTATGAATAAAAGCAGTACCAGAGTACCACGATGGAGACCTACTCTTCTCAGGATGATGGTCTAAGTATTGGTGTTACCCAGTCCAGGAAGAATGGGGTGTAATAGGGATGAGGGATGTCGTACAGTTAGCAGGTATATTTTATAAAAATTAGCAGGGATGAGGATGGGAATTAAGATGTGATTTTTACTTAAGCTACCAAAGTCAGAACTTAAGAGCAGGGCTTAACGAAAGCGCAATCAATATCTTGGATGTACAAGAATGAATCACAGAAGAAACAGATGGAGTGAAATGAAAATAGTCTCTAGAAATGGAGAGAGCAAGTAAAAATGTCTTTACTCCTGTAGCAGACATTATCCCTGAAGCATATGAATTGTCAGAAGAGTAGAAAAGAAATAAGACATGAACAAACCCAAAGTAGCACTATGCTAGCTGGCTGTGCAGCTTTTGTGGGAAAATCTAAAACAATGCATTTTGCTATACTCTTTTCCAGTTTGGTTCAACTAGAGAAATATAAGCAAGCTTTTATGTATTATGTGATCCTGCACATCTGTTGTGACTGTTTTTCTAAATAGCAGATGTGTTTCATAAACACACACACAAAAAAAAAAAAACTGCAGAGGACCACAGAGATGGAAAAATAATGCCTAATTCTGAATTCACTCCAATGTACATCAAGAATAGTTACACAGAATGAAATGCATTCGTGCTGATGTGGAATCACAAGAAAAGTGAAGATGATCTCAGAAACCTCCAAAAAAGTATAGTTCAAACCATAATTTATATATTTATATGTAAAATATATGTATATTTTTACATATATATAAAATATCTATATAAAACCTATATATCATATAAATATATTTATATATTTATATTTCATATAAATCCATACATTCATACATATAAATTCATACTTTCATATATTCTCTTGTCAGACAGGTACAAAGCAGAAAAGTATTTGACCCCTTAAGCAAATCAACTCAGTTCTGAGAAAAAAAAATGTATAGTTGTCTCAATAAGTGAAAATGAGAGGCACTGAGGAAGTGCATATGCTCTCACAATAAATTTATCATTAACAGGAAAATGTGGGGTTTTTAGTGCCAAGAAGAATTGCTTACTAGCGTGGTTGTCATTACTGAAAACTCTGAAAACAGCCTGTGACAGTAAGCACTTCTTTCAATACTTTCAGGGTTGGCTTATAATGATCTAATACTCTGTTCTGTTAAGACAATATGACTTTAAGTGCTTTCCTAAGTCCAAATAGATAATTTATATTGAAGAATTTATATTGAAGTTAGAGTTTTTTGCTGAACTGCTTGCTTGTTAAATATATCATTTCTTCTAAAGTTAAAAGTTAAAATGGCAAGACTGTTGACTTTTCCCCCCATAAAAACATAATCTTTGGTTTTGGGAATATTACATAAATAGATTTGTTCAACTCAAATACTTTCTCTATGAGATATATTTCTGCACTCCACTTCTGCCCTCTGGATTAATAAGATGCTTGAAAAATGTCTAAGTGCCATAATGTTTCCAATATCACATACTTTAAGTTGTAATTGAGGGGGGAAGCAATGGTGCATTTTTAGCAATAGTTTGAGCTTTGCAAAAATAATAAAAATGAATTTTTGAAAAATATTCACCGTCCTTTCAGATCAGCAAGTAATGTACTTCTGGTCCCAGTCGAACACCATTATGAGATTCAACACTTTTTCCCTTCCCTTGATTTTCTCTCCCTCTTTTCTTTGCTTGTTATGTTTTTATTCTTATAATAAGAAAGTAAGTTTTGTGGAAGGTGGCACAGAAATACAAAATTCTCTAGTAGTCTTTTATTATTGAGATGTCACATACTTGCAACAATTTAAAAGTACTTGACTACTTGTGCATTTTCATGTGGTTAGAAAATGGCCATAAGCCTCATAGTATCTCATAGGTGACAAGTCACCTGAGATCATGTCACCCTTGTTACAATAACTGCAGTGTGTGACAAGCACTGCTCCACGCTCTCCTTGCAGTTAAGCTGCCACCTTTTCTAAAACAAATGAAGCAAATGAAAAGAAAGACTTCCAGGTCGTGCAGTTTTTGTAGAAGATACCACTTATGAGATTTGTCCAACCATCCTTTTCCAGTAGCATGGAAATATAAAATACCGTGGGAGCCTTGGCTGTTGAGGACAGGGAATCAGCCCCTGTAGCTTATGATCCTCCTTCAGCTGAATTGCTTTTGGAAGTGCCGCAATCTGCATTTCTGTAGAGCTGTGGCCTTGGTCAAGGCCATTCAGGCTGCTCTTGCTGCCCAAAGGACTTACTACAGCTTGGGAATGCTAAATTGTAAGCTTAGAAAACTGCTGGAAATGTACAGATCTCAATAGGTTATCCTGAAATACCTATGCAGTGAAACCTACATACTCCCATATAAGAAGACCCCATAAGAAGACCCACTGAAGACTCCCATTGAAGACCAACTACTAAGCTAAGTCATTACAGATGAAGTCTGACACAGTATTCTTTATTCCTGCTTTCCCATGTTATTCCCAAATGATTCTCATTTGAGGACCTAATGCTCCGTAATTTTCTCTGTTATATTTTACAGTATCAGGATATTATGCCTTGTGATTATGAGCAGAAAGGTTCTGAGATGACTGGCATACCAAAGACAAAAAAAAAAAAAGAAAATAACTGGTTATTTACATGGATGAGAAGTGTATTTCAAGGTATAATAAGGCTTAAAAAACATCAAACACAGTGTTTATGAACTTGTATCACTGTTTATGCTTCTGTTACATTAGTATGATTCTATGTTGAAGCTAATAAAGGACCAAGGATAGTCATTTATTTTATTACTGACACAGTTTAACAAAAACTATAAAAGATCTTCTCTCTCCAACAGACCTCACTGTACTTCAAGTCAGATTATAAATATCAAGTATTAGGAAAGACTTTAAGGAAATTTTTCATTTCCATTCCCTGTTTAGAGGTCTGTCCTAAAAGAATTGGTAGCAAAAAGCAGTAAGCTAGTTAGAGGACCACTGATTCTATCTAGAAGTATAATTTCTATGTTCTTATTATGTAATGCACACATACACAACTTGGCACACAAGAGAATTTCACATAGACATGGTACAAGTACTGTAACGAGTAAAAATAAAAATACAGAGCGATTTTGAAAAATAGTTGCAGAAATCATCTTTCTATAATATATATCTTCAATATATATATATTAATCCAAAAACTCCTTATTCCAAACATTTTTTTTTACTCATATTCATTGTAAAGCTTCAGTTTTGATATAAAACATAAGGGATTTATAAGCTACTCAAAACTCTCTACATGAATAAGTTATCATATGTGTAAACACCTTTTGTTTCAGTATTTTGAAATATTTATCCCTAGCAAAATATGATTCTCTTAATCCTGTGACAGAATACAATGCCACAGAAATTTGCACCATTGGAGTGGTAAAGAAAGGAGAAGTGTCATTTTAGTGGGATTACACACTAGCTGATGCCTGTAAAAGGATGATCACTACATCTAGATAGTAGGATTACACAGGATAGAGGAATGGAAAAGGATGCTGTGGACCAGTCCTGCCTCAAGAAGAGTCTGCTTCCAGGTTTCTAGATGAGGCTGTTGTTAGAGCTTACTTAGCCTTGACAAATGAACTAAAAGAACAATCTTGAGTCTCAAAGTGGTAAATAAAAGACTGAAATGCCTTCCCTCTTCTATTACTATGATTAAAGCAGGGTGAAAAGAAGGTTCACCATGTCATGAACCTTTAAGGGCAACTAAGAAATAGGTTTCTTTAAAGAGTGGGAAGCCAAAGTGTCCTGTACACTGTCCTCATCTAGCAGGGACACCACTTACAGTGCAGCTGACTCTAAAGAATGGCAAATTTACCCACCTGGTCTAGGGTACAGCGAAACACTTCAGAGGAGTCAAGCACCTTTGTTTCGGAGAATTGAAAAGTGTCTTTCAAGATGACAGATGATATTCGGCACTCTCGTCAGGCAGTCACTGGCTGCTGTTGAGATTCTGCTCATTTATTATTGAGCAGAGAAGACTTTCTCTAAGCTTCTGGGAATAGATCTCAGGCTGCATTACACACATGGGCATGTATACACATGCAGGCATTAAAAATTTGCACTTGTAAAATAAACACTAACACCACAGCCAACATATGCACACTTCATTTTTTTTTTGTTGCAAAACTCAAAAAAAAATATATTAAAAATAGGAAGGAGAGACATTTTGCAATAGTACGTAAGTATTCAAAGAATTTGTGTAAAGCAAGCTTGTTGACTTCTGTTGGAAGTTGGCAGGAAGAAAGACTCAGCAGAGTAAAGGTCAGGCCAGCTAATTATGCACTTAATTTAACTTTCACTGATAAGTTTGAAATTTTAGCAACATATTTTACTACCTTTAAATGCAAATAAAAGTGTACTTACACTAATGAAGTTTGAAGAAATTTCCAGTTACAGAACCTAAGCCAAGAAATACAAAAATAAACCTTTTTTTCTTCCTCTTGCTTGTTAGGAGGATGTTTAGGGTTGGTATAAAAGAGTCTATTCCTCCCTGATTCTGAACTTCTTTGTGTTTAAAGGACAAACAGACGACCTACACATGGAGAAATGCAAACCTTGCATGAAAAAGTCCTTATTTCCATAATTAGTTCAACAGAAACTGTGCAGTTTTAATTGGTCCCATAATATGTCTTGATTTGCAAAATCTTATTTAAGATGTTACACTTAAGCATGTACTTAGATTTAAGTGGGACTTAGCACATTCTGATCTCCAGTAAAGCTTATCCACATGCTTAGGTACTTCCCTGAATGCGGTGATTTCTAAATTGTGATCTCTCTGCTTCTTCCTTTAATTCTGTCTGGTATTTTGCCGTTTGATTTTGATACAGCTGATTACACTTAGAGTAACAAATTATGCTTATAAAACAGATGAGGGTCCACTTTCTGCCTTGAGGGCCATATGCTTGAATTCTCTTCCCCTGCAGAAAATCAAGCTGGCCCTATCCAAGCGCCTTTTGGGACAGACTCCTCTCCTGGCTACCTCCCACACTCCGGTCCAGGCACTGTCTCAGAGAATGGCTAGAAGGAAATCACAAAGGGAAATGTGCTAACACTTAAACGGCATGCCTAGACAATATCCCACACTACGTCTAGGACAGATGTGGCACTAGATCTAGCTAAGGGACCTAATAGAAAATTAACACTGTACTAAACTAATCAGCACTCTCAGCTCCTCTGCTCCAGCTTCCTCTGCTTTCACAAATTTTCCATGCCTAACAGTCATGATAAGCTGCTGAAAGAGAAATGCTGTTGATGGAAAATATGGCTTGCATTCATGTGAGAAACAAAAAAGCTTTCCTTTCTCCCAAATTTCCATTTGGATTGCTAGCATCCAAACAGAATCTGCATGTGTTATCCCACATACCTTTTTTTTTTTTTTTTTTTTTTTTTGCATTACTTTTTAGCTGTCATTCTGCAGGGCTGATCCCCAGACAGGAAGGATGTTACTGAGGGCAGACAGGCAGCTCGCAGAAGGAACACTCCTCAGCACACAGCCTGTTTGGATTAGCAACAGCCACACACACTGAGCCTTCATTTTTTCCAGCATTTGTGGATGAATACAAGAAAATTTTTAAGAAGTCTTTACACTGCTTGAAGCAGCTTTAAAAGAATTAGGTCCAACTTAATAACAACCCATAAATACAAATCCAGTAGCCAATTTCACCTTTAAGGCTAAATTAATTAGTCAGAAGAAAATTGGTAATTGCCCCTCTTTTCTTACAAAATAAGCTCTCAGCACTCCACCCCCACACCGAAAGCAGAGAATAAAATGCTATTTCTGGGCAGCAGTTTCCATGGTTGTTTAATATTCAGTGAGGATCTTCTTAAAGTTAGCTCACATTTTAAGAATTTCACAGCACATCTGTGCATCACTGCATGTTTTTAAGAATTTTCTTGGAGACCATAATGGTTGTCTCCTAAAGACTCTTACTTGAGGAATTAAATTCAAGGCATTAATTGTTCTTCTCCATGAAGAAGCTCCAAAGATGCATTTCTGATTAAAAGAAACTGCAACTTATCCCACTGCTTTACATTGTCTGCTGACACGCTGCTTGCTAAGAATTGCTGTTGAAAACAGCTTTCACAAATTTGATGCTTTGAATTTCAAACCTTTTTTTCCTTCAACCTTTCATTGTGATAGTAATATTTTTTAATATTATGAAAGATAGCAATTTTTTATATATTTCAAGTGGCTTCTTGAAAGTATTCTGCAGTGCCAGGATGCAGTGACAAGGAAATCTATAGTACAACTCTCAGTGTGTTCCATGAGAATAAAGTTAAGCCAACACTGGGAAAATACCAACCTTTATTTTGCGGTGAAAGGAGATCTTTCTAAACATGTCAAATCATAAATAAGCCTATTCTATTTCTGCTATAATCCCATAACAAAGTAATGGACGACAACATATAAACAAAATTGTCCTCACACTGATTATCATGCCACATTTCAGCTTGAAGGGAATTTATCTGATTTATAAACCTTTGGAAAAGTGGTATGAATATATAATTGAAATGTGACAGACTCCTAATTATTGAGGCAACCATATCAGTCAAATATTCTTAACACAATAGCACATATAACTAATTTAGACAAAGCAATGGTGTTGTGAATTAATGTTGCTGACACTTCCTATGCAGCTTACAGGGGATTCAAGAGAGCACATTTTTTTCCTATTTGTGCTCCTGGTAGGGTTCAAGAAGATGATGTAATGAAGAATGGCAGTCATAACTAAGACCTGCCTTCATTAAGACAATCCTCTCTATCAACAGAATCATTGTATATCTGCTCACATATACAGTGCTATTTAACAAGAAAATCTTACAATAAAAATAGAACTTGTTTCAAGTCTTCCAAGGGCTGTGTTTTATTTCTGCAAAGACTTTATTTTTTCTCTATGAAAGTCAAGACAACCTTGCAGTAGTGATTTCGACTTAATCTAAGAAATAATGCAGTCAGAGCAACTCAGATAGCAGATAGCTCTTTTTGCCAATATGCAACATTTCTCACAAAACAGCTATATTGCAATTAAGCACACAGATGCGCTTCCAGGCTGACTACTTATGTTTTCAGAACAAAGGCTTTTTTTTTTTTTTTTTTTTTTTTGTAAACCTTTCTTTAGCTGAACTGCACACTCCAGCCTGATGGTAGCTCTTTCCCTGGATCAGTGGATCAGTAGGGGAACCGGATCAGCATATGGCCGTGTAAGCTCTGGCAGCGGGACACCTGGAGCTTAAGAACTAAAGGGGTCCTTTATGTGGGATATTTAGTGCTCTCAGGTTGATGTGAAGTCTAAGGGTAACTAGATAAGGCTGAATGTCCCAGTGCAGTATATTTAATGGTGACAAAGAAATCCTGCATCATCTCATTATAACCATAGAATCATTATGGTTGGAAAAGGCCTTTGAAATCATTGAGTTCAGCTGTAAACCCTGCAACACCACCCCTGTTAAAACATGTTGCTAAGTGCCTCATCTACATGTTTCTTGAACACTGCTGGGGGGGGCGACTCCACCACTTCCCTGAGCAACCTGTTCCAATACTTGACTACTCTTTCCATGTAGAAGTTCTTCCTAATGTCTAACCTTAACACAACTTGAAGCCCTGTCCTCTTGTCCTATTTTCTGTAGCTATTCTGGAGAAAAGATTGACCCCCCACTACAGCCTCCTTTCAGGTCTAGCTGTAGAGAGCAATAAGTTCTCCCCTGAGCCTCCTCTTCTCCAGACTAAGTAATTTCAGTTCCCTCAGGCACTCCTTGTAAGGTCTCTGCTCCAGCCCCTTCTCCAGCTCTGCTGCCCTTCTCTGGACATGCTCCACCATCTCCATGTCCTTCTTGTAGTGAGAGGCCCAAACTTGAACACAGTATTTGAGGTGCGGCATCACAGGCGCTGAGCACAGGAGGACTTCCCTGGTCCTGCTGGCCACACTGTTCCTGATAACTGTGAGGAGCCCATTGGCCTTCTTGGCCACCAGGGCCCACGGCTGCCTCGCGTTCAGCTGGCTGTTGACCAGCATCCCCAGGCCCTTCTCTGCCCCGCAGGTCCCCAGCCGCTCTGCCCCAGGCCTGTAGCGCTGCTTGGGGTTGTTGTGACCCAAGTGCAGCAGCTGGCACTGGGCCTTGTTGAACCTGAGAGTTTGTCTCCACCCACCAATCTAACCTGTCCAGATTCCTCTGCAGAGCTTTCCTACCCTCAAGCAGATCAACTCTTCCCCCCAGCTTGGTGTCATCTGCAGATTTGCTGAGGGTGCACTCTATCAAATCATTGATAGAGATATTAAAGAGGACCACCCCCAACACTGACCGCCGGGGAACACCACTCATGGCCAGTTGCCCACTGGATTTAATTCAATTCACCACCACTCTCTGGGCCCAGCCATCCAGCCAGTTCTTCACCCAGAGGAGTACACCGGTCTAAGCCATGAGCTGCTAGCTTCTCTAAGAGAATGCAGAGGGAGACAGGGTCAAAGGCTTTTCTAAAGTAGAAGCAGATCACATCCACAGCCTTTCCCTCATCCACTAGGAGGGTCACCTGGTCATTGAAGGTGATCAGGTTGGTAAAGCAGGACCTACCTTTCATGAACCCATGTTGGCTGTACCCGATCCCTTGGTTGTCGCACACATGTTGTATGATCGCCCACAAGATGCCCACAAGATGCTCTGTTCCATAACTTTCCCAGATCCCCCAGATCCTCCATCTGACACTTTTTGTAGATGGATGTTGCACTGGCCAGTCTTTAGTTGTTACAATACACATAAATATACCAGTATGTGACTTGTACTACGTTAGTATCCTCATGCCACCTAAGATCAGGTCTACCAACCATAAAAACATGGCCAGCTCACTAAAGCAGCCTGCTTCTGGCACCTAAGACGTGGAAGATGATTTATTCTCAAATGTGGAGGAGGCTAACCTTTCCTCTCCACTTCAGTTTGGCTAGAAGGACGAAGGATGATTAGGTTGGCAGAAGGAGGAGAGTAATTGTCATCAAAGGAGAGCAAATGTTTGCAAACAGCCTCTCACCTCCCATTGCCAAAGCAGTGCAGAAGCAGAGACGTTTATGACTTCTGTCTTGTGACTCATCTGACCCCAGGTGAGCAAATGCAATGGATCCTGCAGTCAATCCTGCACCTGGTCATCCTCCCACAGGTGTAGGGACAGGGCGCAGAGCTGTACAACAATTCAGATCTGAGAAGCCAGGAGATGTCCAGTGTAAGGCCCGACTCTGAGCAGCTGCATTGGGATAATTACCTCTGGTGAGTGGCTTTAGAAGGGTCTTCCCTTCTAAAGGGTACATTATATGAAGTAAGGGTACAGTAAGGGGTCAGCAGCTTACAAACAAGGTGATGTGTCCTCACACTGAAATGATGTCAACTGTGCTCTGTGAGTCTATATCATAGCTTTGGTATCTCCTTCCTCTCCCATTTTAGTTACTTATTTGCCACTGACTTGAAAATCTGTGTAGATGTGTAGTTAGATGTATTCCAAAGTAATTAATCCATGAATAAAAATGCACAATCCCTAAAATAAAAAAAAAAAAAAAGACTGAACAAACTGATAGGATAGTTTGTGACTATTTCAGCACTGTGCAATGTGCAATTCCTTTGAATAAGTAGAAACATGGTAACATCACTTAGGTGGCCGTACTCTACTGATCCACCAGGTTTACATATACTTTGCCCCCTATAACTTTTTTCAAGTCTGTCATCCCCTCTATAAGCAAATGACTCATATTAAATTGCCCTGTAGTGGTGAGACTGGATAGCTGACCTTGAGATCAGTCCTGCTATTGCTCACACACCAGCCATGCCAGAGATATAGTTTTGTTGGTTGATCTGAGTTGAAATGAAAAATTATATAGCCCAGAATGTCAATGGTGTCAGAAGCCAATATCCCTGCCTTAATTGCAAATCCTCCTAAGAATAGGGCCTCCCTGCTGGTAGGAAAGTAGCCCTGACAGTGGCTAGCAGCAACTGCTCAGGAACAGAACTAGACGATGCAGTAGAATAAATGAAAAGAGCTGAAAAGAACTAAACCAGCATTCCCCACTCACAAGGGCACTCTTCTTCACTAAGAGGAAGAAAATTCACTGCTATTATTTTCAGTGGGGAAAATGGAGATAAATTTTCAAGAATATATTGTATGGGACTATCTGGGAAGGGTTTTGAAGTTTGCTTCATTTTCACTCAATAACAGTGTTCAGCTTGTTTTTCTTGTTCGCAAAGCCCCACCATTCTATTTTCCCTCAAGCAGACTAGTAAAAAACAGCAATTTAGTTTTAATCCAAAACCTCTCAACACACAACCAAACCACTGCAGTATTCTATTATCCCTAATCATTAATCAATACAAGAGCAAATAAAATATATGACAAACAAAACAGGCTGTTATTTTTTACCAAAAGAAAAAAATCTTTCACTGCAAGTATATAAAATCAGCCTTGTCATATTTAAATACATTTTGCATTGTTATTTTAAATATTCTTCAACAACAATGATCATGTGTTTGATTGAGAACCCTTACTTTCATACCAAAGTGAGTATAAATTGAACAACCAGGCACTAAAAGCAGAAAGGGTAGCGCTAGCAGAGGGCTTTGTCTAGCATCTGTCACATGCACATTCGGTCTCCAGAAGCTGTATAACACAGAAAGCTTCCCCAGACTTTAAAACATTCCTGTCAGAAGGAGGAAACATTTCAAATTTTTAAAACAAAGTATTTAAATTTGAGGTCATTGCTGTGATACTGCATGGGAAAAATAATTTGAGTTGTCTCCAGATTGGACGGGGTCAATGTTCCTTATCTTTAACAGAACAAGCTATGTGGTTAAAACACATCCCCTCCTTTGAATGAGGGCCTGAGTGTCAGAACTTGAAAGACTGAGGGCGTCTTGTTTTAGCATTCGCTGAAACATGCTCAGCTCTGTTAATGTAATGGGTTTCTTCACTGCTCTTGATAACTCTTTCCAGCAAAGATCCAGGTGCATAATTTTTCCATATAGAAGACTCACAATTGGCTTTCTACATTTCTGTTTATGTTGTTGAAATATCTACATTTTCAGCGTATATTTCAAACGTAGGCTAGAATGTGTATTAAATTCAGCAAGATGACTGTAACTGGATAAGCAGAACTAAATGTCACCTAGTTTGATAAAGGAGCAAATCGGCAAAAAAAAAATGTTCTTCATTTGAAAGGGAAGAGATTACGCAATATTGTATTCATAACAGCTTTACCAGAATGCAGTGGTGTGTAACACCTGGCTAACACACTATTGGATACATTTTTATGTTGGAATTTTGTGAAACAGGTGATTGGGAACCAGTTATTTAGTTCCTAAATACCTTTTACATGGTGAAATTCAAGTATATCCACCAAGCTTAACTTGACCTTATCTTTTCAGTAAAGCTCTTTCCACTCAGACAAAGATCAGGCCTGCAGAAAACATGGAGATTCTGGTCTGCATTCAATTATGCATATGATTTATTTTACATATCTGAGCTGAACCATTAAACTTATTGCAT
>JAWLRI010000607.1:2653530-2664242 GCA_034781795.1 Crypturellus tataupa
GATACTCAATACTGCCAGTTTTAATTAAAAAGACATTTCATAACTCATATTTACGGAAGTTTTCCCTCTTCCGTTATATGAGCACTTATAGTATACTGTATCTTTATGTTTCAATTAATTCTGGAGAGCAGGAACCAGACCAGATACTGTGGCTTAAATCTATCTGTCTGCAGATCTGATATTGCAAAAGATTTTCAACTACCTGGATTGTTAACACATCTGACAAATTTACATATGTGTATCTGTCCTTCTGTACTTCCAGTCTAATGTGAACCTACATCAGGGACTCTGAGCAGCTTATCATTCCTCACTTCTAATTTTTATGATAAACATTTATTATTGGGAGTTTAAATTTCACATTTATTTTCTAACAAAGTAATTACATGTATAGTTTAGCTGCAACATACATATTTTTATGTTATACAATATCATAAAAATGTTATACACAGCACCATCTGTTGGCTAAGATAGCTATAACACATGAAAAATAGCTTATGCAGATTAGATAGAAATGAGTATGCTAACTAGAAATGAGAAAAAGGATCATTAAGACTAAACTGCATACTACTATGGTACTGCATGCACCTTCTTCTGTAAGTTAGGGAATAAATTTCCAAAGTACATCTTTAAGGCTGCTGAAATCAGGAAACTTTGACATTTTAAGGCGAAAGAGATGGGCATGAAAAAGCTTAGCTTAGTGTAAATTGATAAATGGCTGTAAAAAGAAAATGAGAAATGAGTTCACCTGTAGTATCATAGCTCACTGTGTGGTCTAGTCTCATGCTTTTCTAGACCCTTAGTGCTCTCAAATGGCAAAAGAAATCAAGTGAATAGAAAAATTGTGCTTTTCTCTCACAACCTATACAGAGAATTTTAAGACAGTTATTCACTGCCAGCACAAACCCACACTGAGATTCTGCAAGGCACACTTCCCTAGGTTTGGATTATGTCTAGCATGTGTGTGCATGTGTGTGGGTGGGCATGCAAGGAAGCTTTCCCAGCTACCAAGTCTGTGTTTATATAAAGACCAGCCGCAGCTGCAGTCTTGCAACCTTGAAGTCATCTCCTTGGCGTGAGAAGCGTCATGAGGATGAATGGTTGGAGGACTAGTGTTGCAAGGAGGTGACTGTCATGCCTTCGTGTGCTGCATGAACCTGTACAAATTGAGGCTTGATGAGCTATCCAAAAATATGATGATATTTCTCTGGGGATTCAGGGAGAAAAACAGCACTAGTATAACGATAAATCTTAAAATCTGCTATGTAAACTTTTTTTTTTTTGTCCAAGCCATGGAGTGAGAAGAATGAGTAAACTTTTCATTGACCAAATAAATAAAAAATTTCAAGTCTCCTGTTCTTATTATTGACTGGACCAATGGATTCCGAGGGGGAAAAAAAATCAAGAGTGTTCTCACATAGAGATTAATGAGACAACTAAATTAGAGTTTGTTCTAAGGCCTTTCCCTTCACACAAAAATAGATAGCAGAACAAATACTCATGAGTTAAGAAAAGCAAGCGGTATCTCTCACTCAGGATATCTTTCAACAACATCCCTCATAGGGGACAATATCCCTTAGGTCCCCTCCTATCAGATCAAAAAGGTTGCAGCTGCACAACACAAAGCACTGATTTGATAAAAACCCACAGTGTGAGTTGAGATTTGCTTAAAACATTGTGACACATTCATCTCACAGACAGGATCCTTTGTGCCTCATGAGCTCCATAGCATGTTCTCTCTAATGCAACAGAAATGTGTTCAGGGATTTCATTCAGATCAGTTCAAAAATGCCGAGGGATCCAATATCTCAGAGACTGAGCCCAAACGAGCCAGGGCCAGGTCCCAGGGAACCAAGACTTGCTGATACTAACCTAGACAATGACTCAGTGCTGTTCTGGGGAAGCGCATTTCCCTCCTGTCTCCTTGCAGTTCAACAACCTTCCCTACAGCAAGAAGGAATCCTGCAGTGTTTCAAGACCTGACGTAATGTGTTTTATCTCCTCAGGCAACCCCATGCAAAGTGGGATAGCAGAAGTCATAATTTGTTCCAAAAACTGCAGTGAAGGAGGTAAATGAACACTGTTCTCATTCATGGAGTAAGTCTAAAAAGCCCTGTCATATCTAAAAAGTCTATTCATTATTAAGGCAAAAATATAATTGCTAATAATGTGCAATGCACCAGTGTTTGTAACTGTAGCTTTTTTTTTTCCTCTAAAAGCTATGAACAAGGATAAAATGCAATTCAGAATTACTCTATTCACCACACACAGTCATAAGAAAGATACCTTAACGTGGTCCATGTAGTAAAGAAAAAGTATTTACTGAAGTAGGTCCATGAGAATCTTTTGTCTACATCCTTGGAAACTGAAAAAAAAACAGGTGGATAGTTTTGAAAGCAGTTAAGAGGTGAATGTTTGTCTTTTTAAGAAACCGGTACAAAAGCTGAGAAAGTTCTGTAAATTATCTTTCTTTTGTAGTAAATGTTATAAAATGCAATAAAAAAAAAACATTATTCTGCTGGAAAACAGTTTTTCACTGACAATAGAAACAACCAACAGGAAGGAAAGCTACAGAACACTGAAGTTTGCCATTGATTTTTATAACAGTGTAATTCATATGTTTGTTAATAGATTCAAATCCTACAGTGCAGATCTGCTGCATATCACTGAAATGGATCCATATGTACCAGGGAGCATTTATGCCCCCAAAATGACCTTAAATTCTCCTATATCAGCAGTTAACTGCAGATAACACCATCACGTTTCACACTTGTGCTTTCGCTGTAAAAAAGCTTTTCCAAAAGTGCCTGTTCTCAAAATAATGTTTCAATTCCAGTTCTAATTCCACTCGCCTCATCCACTAAAACAAAAGGATTTCTACGTTCTATCTAGCCCAGCAAAATACCTGGTAATACCAGTCATTTACTTAAGTATCTATTAGCACAAATCAGACCAAGAACTCTTTTACCTTCCTACTGTCCTAAGTGTCAGAGAAGAAGCATAAGTGAACTAGAAAGAAAGAGGCTGTCTAGCAATACTATTCAATGTATAATTGGTTGGTAATTTGCACTATCAATTGATTGATGTGAATTTGAAGACATAAAACCTTCCCCGAGGATTCATGGAAGCTCTTACTAACGTGTTTCCTGCTGGTGACGAGAGTTCAGCACAGCCACGGGGCCAGTGCATTTTGATCTTACTAACTTAAGAGAACGGCAGGTGCTTTTTGAGTCAACAACAGGCATGCTGACACTATTTATTAAAACCTCCAGTTAGTGTACATGTTAGTTTACTCTCAATCTATCTCCAGACATACGAAGGACAAGATGGGAATCAGCAATAGTCAACAAGGGTTTACCAAAAGCAAGTCATGCTTGAGGAAACTGTTTACTTTCTGTGATAAAATGCCTGGCTGCCTAGATAGCAGAGACAAGAGAGTGTAAGATACTTTGACTTAGGATGCTGTCTCCTATGGCATTTTCATCTGGAAGCTCATATGGGAGAAACTCATTGGACAAGTAGAGAAGTAGGTGGGTTGAAAATTGGATGAACTGCCACACTCGAATGTTTGTAATCAGTGGCTTGCAGGCTGGCAACAAGTAACGTCTCCTGCTGAGAAGAGCTAAGGATCATCTAATGACTATGACTAACGGAAGAGGGTTGGCAAAACTGGCAGTCAAACTCTTCTCAGTAAATGCACAGACCATAACAAGGTCCAAATAGCAGCTTAGAAGGTTCTAGATTTCTTAAAATTCACTTAAGGTTTCTAATGAAATTATGGAGTTCTATTATTATTAATTTGCTAACATTGATGTCATATGGTAGTCTGAACAAGAAAAAGAAAAAAAAAAAAAAGAAAAAGAAAAGAAAGAGAGAGAGAGAGGGTTTTTTTTTCTTGCCTTGCCACACACTTCAAAAAAAAAGAGCTATATGGAGAGAGTTGTGGACATCCTGGGATTAGGGCTAATCAATACAGGGCTAAAACACTAGAAGGTGGAGAATTTGGTAGTTTACAGTATGTCCAACTGAACCACTGACAGTCTCTTTGCATTGAAATGAAACAGATGCAATAAATCAAAGAAACTACCTAATTTGTCCTCTCCCTCTCTCCCTATCTTAAAAAAAATATAGTATATATATATGTAAACTGCCATCCAAAACAATGCCCAGGATCTGACAGCAATAACTGTGATTGCTTTCAAATCCCTCCCCGCCACTGCACCACACTCCACCCACAGTCCCACCATTTTCAAACCCTGACCTGGAGAGTGGAAGTAAATTGAGCAAAGCAGTATTGTTTGGAAAGGTGGAAAATCCATTATTAGTTAGTTTTTCTGCTGTGCAGGGCATCTCTGCCCCATTTATACTGTTCAGTGCAGTGTAAGTAACAGACTTGCACTGTGCAGAAAGCTTTCTTGCAGCAACTGAGCTGGATGCATTTGTGCTGCTCTGGCAGCAGCCAAGGGCAGTGGGCAGAAAATGCGGCACGGTGTGGGGAATTTCCTAGTCCCATGGAAAGCTATCCATTGCTGCTGCTTCTGTCCCAGAGCTGAAGCTCTTGGCCACTCATCTGTGTCTGAAAGGAGCAGTTATTCTGCTGTTGTTCCCCATGAAAGCAGCACATTTCCAAATTCAAGCATTCAAGTTCATTCAAGCAGTGCCTGAGACTGCAGCTTTTGGGAGCAATGGAGAGAGAAGAGGCAGTAGCTTTGCTTGACTAATTTACAGCGACTGACACTGTCCTGCCTGGTTTCATGAGTGTGGTGTTCCCAATCAGCCTTTTCTCCAACCTACACCATGAAATGGTAAGGTTTGAAGAGGAAAGTGCAGGCGCAGCAATTCATCAGGTACAGATAATTTCTTTCTCCACTGCCCCCAGGAGTCCTTGGGCTATAGTGAATATTGACAAAGGCTAGTTTGATATGATTTGAAATACCTACATTGAGGCTGTTGAAGGATCCTCAGTCCTGTCTCTGACCCTGGAAAGAAGGCAAGCGATGGCTGTGGAAGCCTCCGATTAGGAGAAGAGCAAGAAAAAGCATTTTTTGTTGGTAAGGGGATGTTAGATAGCCAATCATGCAGATTATTCCAACAGTAGTAGAGTGGGAAATCTCTCTTCCTTCAGGGATCTGTGAGACTTTCCTACCACCAAGGCAAAGCTCAAGCTTGCTATGCTATACACTGTGATCATGCCATGTCCATGCTGTCCGTAAGAGTGGAATTTGAGTTCAGGTCAGCCCTGCCTCATAGTTCAATTTTTCGACCTGATGGATAGGTTGACTTTCTCCAGACTTGCCATTGCTTTCAGGTACCGCAGCATTGCCAAGTAACATGGCAGCACAGATTCAGTTCCTTAGCAGTTTGTTTGTGGAAGCAGGAAAATTGAATTTAATTAATGTGACTGAAAAAGGAGCTCCCTTTGCAGAAGCACAAATATTTAGGCAAATAGAAGTGTGGGTTAGAAAGAGAGAAAGCTACGCTGGCTGCGGGCCGGCCACCTGCCCCAGCTCCTGGCCTGGAGCTGTGCTGCCGGCTGCACTTCCTTCCCTTCGCTTCCCCAGTGCCCTCCCTCCTACCGGGAGCAAGTGCTGACACTCCTGCCCTGCGAGGCAGCCAGATGGCAGAGGCAGGGGAGTACCTTAGAGCAAAAGTGATTCCCAGTAGCAAGACAACTTTTGGTTTTAATTATTTGCATGGTGCTCTCATCCGCCTTCGCATCTAGAAGGCTGAAATGCACAGGGTGTTGTGTCATGTACCTTTTCCAAGTAAAAATAAATTGGAACTGGATAGAAAATTCACTTAGGAACACCTTCCATTTGTTCCACTAGGTGTGTCAGTGTGGGTATGATTTATATTTTACCTCTCCAGCCAAAAAACATTAGTTTTCTCTGAACATCTGGCTGGCATCTGGGAGATCTGTAGTGTGCATCATTAATCAGAATATCATTGTGAGGTTTGGTAATGACAGATAGATAGGGTACATTCACTATATTAATGTAATAATGTTCACTGGAGTACTGCAAAGCTACAGCTTGCAATGTGCACTTGAAAAAAATAATTGCTTTAATAACAGCCTAAAGTAAAGTATGGTATTTGTACTTAACAAAATCATTTAATGAACATCTGTGTTCACTCCTAATAGCTTATTTTCTTACAAAGTAGATACAGTATTTTTCACTGCCTATTGCTCATTATTAATGTCCTAGCAAATTGTGTATGTGCTATATATGTACGTTTGTGTATATACAAGTGTGTACATATCTGTGTGCATATATGTGTATATACATATACACATGTATTCATATATATGTATATACGCATATATATTCCTACACATAATCCCTGATCCTGCTAAGGCTAACGCTCTAGGAGAGATTTCTCTTCTAGGACTATACACATCTAGGTTGTTATATATAATTCAATGGTTAATCGTGTGTATGTGCCTGTGTATACACAAACATCAACCAAATATTTTCCTTTCCTTTTCCTCCCTTCATTTATCTGTTAATAAAACAGTTATTGGTGAGGAATCCTTTAGCTCTAGTAGGACCAGAACAATGCATCTATCATCTAATTTTCCTGATAGATCAGATTTGGTGAATTGGAAGACCACATTTTCCAAAATATACATGGCTCAATTTAGTACCCAGTGATCGAACCTAATGTGCATATAAATTCCCAGTGGAAATGAGGATGAACTGAACGCTCTGCTTCCCTCGTATTAACATCTCCCACAGACTCTTAGGAGCTTTTTCTTTTATATGACCATATGAGAAATGCAGATAGTTACTTCTTTAAATAGATCTAACTTTGCAACAGAAAAATTCTAGATCTTTTACAATAACAAATACACCTTGAGCAAAGTCAGAAGACATGGCTAGAGGGTATAGGCACCATGTTTCACACATGGAGAATCAGTACCTTTTCTGCTATTTAGCAAAGCTATGGGAAGGTATTTTAGGCATATTTCAAATAAGCAACAGAGTAAACTGTACTTGAAAGATAATTGGCATTTTTCTACTGTTTGTTTTACTTTTGTTTTACATTTTTTACTGTTTGTTTCTTCCTCTTACCTTACTGAGGTTTTAAAAATCAATTTCTTCCACAATTAACTACTAAGATATTTATTTTAAATATAAAAGCTCTCTTTCTCACACATAACGATGCCTATTATCAGTTAGCCCTCCATCCAGAACTATTGAGAAAATACAAGCAAATTGGTGGGAGAGCTCTATTTTTATTGATTTTGTTGTTGTTTTTTAATGCCAGGAAAAATCAATGGGGTTATAATTGGCTTTAACTGGCATTCACATGGACTGCAGCTTGCTTTCTTTACCTGAATCCGAGTAGCGCTTAGACAAAGCTATTTCTTCCCAGCATTTGAAAACATCAAGGAAAATATAATCCAAAATACCTTGCAATCACTGATGAAGAGCAAGTATTTAGTGGTTGGAAGATAAATAACAGAGGGACTACATGTGCTTATCTTTAATAACCAGAATTAGTTACAGTACTTTGCTACATTGTAATGCTTTCTAAATAATTGTTTTCTTACTTCTTGGCAAAGGCATTCTGGTACCTAAGCTCATCATCATTCCACAAAACGCAGTGATAGGGACACGGCTCCCCAGTGCTCCAAAACTAGTCCGGTGCTTCCTTTAAATCCACAGATAACTGTGAAGGCTAGAGAGCATCTTCACAAAACTGCTGCTCCTGTACGGCAGAAGAACACAATGCCTGGCATGGAAAATGTCATGTTTTCTTTTAATGGCAAATATCTGTGATGTGATTTAGGAATCTGATAATGCCATCCCTTCAGCAGAGCTAATAAAGAGACTGAGAAAATCTCTTGATAGAGCCTCTGTATTTCTGGTACTGAAAGCTTGAGCTGTAGTGACTCCTTGAGTGGTAATTACACCATTTAAACCCAAATGTCAGAAAGCAATGCTAGGTATGCTCTGTCAAAAGAAGAAAGATACAACAAGGCAGCAGTCAGTTGAAAAAGGAATAATGTTAACTCAGAGTATCCCATTCAGAATAACCTGAGTGGGAAGTTGGGAATTGCTCCAGCAAGGAGATTTGGGGCTAGCTGATCTTAGAGATTTAAGTTTACTTTCTCTTCTCGTTATTCTACAGGCACTAATCCACAAATATTATAGTAAAAATAGAGATACTGTAAAGATACTCATAACTACCTTGAAAGAAAGGAAGATAATTTGCTTTCTGGGCATTGTTTCCATGTGTTCCAGTGTGTAAACAAGCTATTATGAAGCTATTGTTAAGTATAAAGTCCTGTGCTGTTCTTTGGCTGAATATCCGTGGTGATGAGGAATCATTTATTAGGGGGTTTATAGCTTTCTGTGCCTTTATCTCTAGGTGTCGGTTACGTGTCTCAGCTGCCAAATTAATTTCAGATGTTCTTCCAAAGGCCTGCTGTGCTTTCTTGGTGATTTATACTGACAATTGTATTAGAGTACTGGGCTTAGAAATGCCTCTTTTCCTGGACAAGGAATCAAGGAAGCAGTGAAATGAGATTGGTGGCTGATTTCAGTAAACCAGAGATTTTTACAAAGCGATGTATAATTCCGTGCCAAGAAATCCTTTTTCAATAAACTAAACATTGGTCCTTATAGCCTTTCATATCCTCACATTAAATTCCTCTTGTTCCATTTTCTCTTTGCAAGCTTGTGGTAAAATACATGGGCTCTCTACTATAAACTCCTATTTTGACAGGTGAACATTAAAGATATTGCTTTGGCAATAGTCCTTCCAGTGTTATTATCTTTAGAATTTGAACACTTAGCAGAAGTAATGGCAGACACAGAATCTGCTGTCTGTGCAGAATTACGTCGGTTTACAAAGACAAAAAATCTATAGTGTGGTAGGTTCTTAGCACACAAACTCAAAGTTCAGGAGAGATATATGAGCCATTTCTGAAACAATCAGAATTATTAATCCTAACTCATATTAGCAACCTGGTAGTACTCCATCCTCAAAACCAAAATTAAATATTATGTGCTATAGTAAATCAGCTAATAGGTGATAGAGTCATAGTGGATCAAACAGAACATTATTCCGATCAGCTCAGTATTATGGAGCAGTGGAAACAAAGGATGACTCTAATAGTTTGAACACATCTCTGTTGTTTCTTAATCTCCAGTCTGTCATACTGTATTATCCTGAAGCTTAACCTGCCTTAATTAACTTAATTATTAATTACTGCCGATCACTGGCAAGAGCAATCAGAAGTAGCATTCTAATTTTGGAGAAGACTAACTGGGACATGACACTGGAGGATGCGCTCCTGCTCTGCCTAATCACTGCCAGTGTAGTGCTGGGACTTTATAATACCAAAAAGAATGCCGGGTAAGGCTGTGCGCATGCTTATTTCTCTCATTTTGTAATAGCTGCTTTAAGACTGTAGGTTAGGAAATCACTTAACACAATCCGTTTGCAAAATCAGCCCATCTGCCACACTGCTGGTATATTTTATTTAATAATTTCCCTGCCCTCTCTTAGAAATGCTTGTAGCTTTTGGCCATATTAAAGGCAGCTTTGGGTTGTCAGAAAGTGTTTGGTGGCCTGTGGCGCTCCAAGATGTTCTGCAGAACCTTCAG
This sequence comes from Crypturellus tataupa, assembly GCA_034781795.1. Classification (NCBI taxonomy): domain Eukaryota; kingdom Metazoa; phylum Chordata; class Aves; order Tinamiformes; family Tinamidae; genus Crypturellus; species Crypturellus tataupa. The sequence continues at coordinate 2,663,145 of JAWLRI010000607.1, forward strand.
GGACTAGATGTTATTTGCTGCCTGCAACTGCAGCTCCCTGACCTCAGAGACCTGGGAGTCCCAGTGCTATTTTCACCATCTGACAGCAGGACAGAGCTTTTCCACTTACTAGCCACATTTTCTCATCACAACACTCACTTTTTTTTTTATACTCTCTGGAAAATTTTTAGAGAGCAACACCTCAGATATATGATTCCCAAGCAAATGATCCAGGTTAACATGGTTTCCCCTTTTCTTACTTCCTTTACTTTCTGATGCACACCACCTGCTGCTGCAATTGGGTTGCAGGCAATTTAATCTATTTGTATTTTGACATGTGAAAATTAAAGGAAGGCTAAAAAATGAATGCTGTAAGTATGCCTGTATAATCCTGAGCTCCAAATCTGTGTAGGAGAAGAATGGATAGATGCACTAACAGAATAAAACGTGAGTAGCAAAGAACTGATGATCACCAGGTGATTTGGGTTAAGTGAAATGATTGTGATCATGTGATAGTGAAGACAGCAGCTCACTTAAGGGATGCTAAGGAAAGGGCTGAAAAACTCTAAAAGAAAAAAAGAATCTCAAGGGAGAGTAGTCATCCATAGCTGGATGGATAGCTTTCTACTGAAAGAAGCAGGAAAGAGACCTCTGTGTTTGTCAAAGGGTTTATGAGCACACACGTGACTAGCCCTAGACCTGTCCTGAGAAGTTCCTGAGTATCTCATGGACATCTCACAGCTTTCATGGAGCTATGCAATAGTTTGGATAGCTTTTTAGTCTGAAGAATGTCTCAAGACATGAATTTCCCTTCTGGACTAAAGCTGTCTAATTTATTATTTTAAATTAAGACTGCCAGGAAATTATCAAAGCTCCCTAATCAGTTTTTATGAAGAAGGATCTTCTAATGGCTCTTGTATTTGGATGTCTCATGTTGTCCATTTTGAAGTATTATGTTAACATTTCCTTTGTGAAACTCCTAGCTAACCTCCTGCCGTGCTTGCCCTTTTCCTCACCCTTTATTCTTCCTATTTAGTATAGTGAACATTATAACACAGCCTTTTTTTTTTTTTTTTTTTTTTTTTTTTTTTTTTTTAAAAAAATAAAAAAAAAAAAAAA
>JAWLRI010000607.1:2672244-2686604 GCA_034781795.1 Crypturellus tataupa
ACATTGGTGAGATTTCATTGGAATTGGTGGGGTTGCTTTCTTTCCCCCCCCCCCCCCCCCCCACCCTGTATCATTTCCTTGTCAAAAAGAGCAATCTTGGAGGCGAGACTATTTGTACCTTCACCATAAGACACCTCGGAGTATACTTTGGCATCAAGTCTTCCTTGCCTTTAATTTTTCTGAAAACCTGAACTGCTTCAGCTCTGCAAGCCAACCCAAAATATTGAAACCCTTAGTACTTGTTTAGCTGCTGTGTTCATCTCAGTGTGAATTGGAATAATTTTTCAATCACAAAAATACTGATGCATTGAAAACCTTGTGCTATTGCTAGTGCAGTCATATATGAAAATACAGCACTTTTAGTGCAATTTCATCAGGTGTGAGACAGCCCTTCATGCCAACCCGGAGAAGGAGAGTTTGTGAAGAAGGAGAGCTCGTGCTCTGTGAGAGGGCAGCCTGTAGGAGATGTGGGTTCTAGTTTCAAGAAGCTTAAACCATCACACCCAGGGAAGCTGAAACTACCAGAACACTGCCTGTCTAGGCAGCATTTTTGGAAATTTTTTTTTCCTTTTCCTATTCCTTTTCTTTCATTCCTCCCTTCTTTCCTTCCTTCCTTCCTTGCTTTCCTTCCTTCCCTCCTTTCTGTCCTTCAATCTTTCCTTCTTTCTTTCATCTTTTCATTCCTTCTTTCTTTCCTTCTTTCATTCCCTTTTTCTTTCCTTCTTTCATTTATTTTTCCCCTCCTTCCTTTCCCTCCCTCTTCCCTTCTTTTCTTCCTTCCTTCTTTTCTTCTTTCCTTCCTTCTTTCCTTCTCACTCATAAATGGTCAAATGGTGCAGTGTTAAACTGCCTAAGTGAGGAAGATTAGTAAACACCTGCTCACATGTTGTGGGCCTCAGAGGAGTCTAAACCTACAATTTAAGTTAATTTGTTTTCATAAATATGTATAGAATTAGGGTTATCATCATTATTATTCACACTTCTGAAAGAAGAACATCCACAGCTCAGGGGGGAAAGGCTGCGTTGGATTTAACCTCTTCTAATTTATTTGGAGGGCCACAGAGGCCAATGGCCCCTTTTGAGAGTGGGTTGGCAATAGCCTTGAAGTCTAAACAATGTTGTTGCTATTCTCTAGTATTTCCTCAACTGTATCGTGTAATTACATGAAGAATTACATCACATATTTTAAATTAATTGCTGAAACAGTTCCTAGTATGCTGTTTTAATTTACCCATTTAAATTACAAAAAATAGTAAAATGTCATAGGTTTTATTTAATGCACATATTTCTATTTAATAAATTTATATTTATTAAATTTATATTTAATAAGGTATATTGGGGAAAAATAATATGGGTACTGAATTATTATGCAATGAGTTATTTTAACACTGAAAATGTGATGTTTAAAAGTGCAATTTAATTGACTGTATTTCAGAAACCTAAATAATACCATTTCCTATATAAGTGCCCAATAACCACAACCTATGAATCCATAGGGAATATGCTCTTGCTATAATTCTATGCTAGCAGGTGGAAGCATTAAATTGATATGATGTATGCATCTCCTACCAGGCAAAAAAAAAATATATATATGTATATATATAAATGAAACTGCTGCTTCTTGTGTGTTTTCTTGATAATATCGCCTAATGGAAGCAATGTAGGGAAAATTCTCTTAGATAAGCACAAACTCATTTAATGGGGAACACATCCTCCCCTCTGTCCGATATAAAATACACGATATATTTTTGTTTTTATACATAGGATATTTACCCATGAAATTTGTGCTTGTGAGCTGGGATTTTTGAAATAACTGTTAGACTCATCTTACTTAAAACTGATAGAATTGAAAGGTAACTTCTAAGGAATCTTGAAAATGTCAAAGCCTTTTTCAGGTTTCATAAAAAGGGCAATGCTTCACCTTCCTGCACCAAAAATGGGATGGAAATCGGAAAACAAAGATTTTTCATTTTATCAATTTCCATGTCTTTTTTTTTCTTTTAGTAGGAAAACAAAATGAATGTAAAAGGATCTTAGGAAGAGTAGCTAAAAACGATAGAAAAAATGTTCAAATATAATCAGTCAGAAACAGTACGAGTACGAGTACGAGGAGACTCAACCAACCCTGAGACTGCAGGTATGACAGGTAGTTCTTGGGGCAAGATTGCTATCAACTCCCTCAAGTTACACCATGTTCATGTTCTAGTCTTTCATCTTACCCAGCTTACCCATCTTACCCAGTATTTGGAGAGTGCATTAGACAGCTTTTGCCTAAGCCAGATCTTGAGCAAATATACTATGAATCCTACTGCAGTGGCTAGGGCAGTGGGAAGGAAAGCACACATGAGCTACCTCACCCCTGTTCTTAGGTGACTTTTGTATGTTTTGACTATGGAAACAGGAGCCAGTGGCACAGAGCGGAGCTCACACCTTGGCAGGGCTTGCAAAGAAGGTGGGAGGGCTCTGCAGTTTGCAAAAGGCAGCAGCTGACTCCAGAGACCACTATAGCGTCAATTTCACCAGAAAAAACAAGCAGAGGGAAAATTCTCTGCACTTATTCACAGGTTTTTGAACGTTTGGGATGCTGTTTGAGGAAATACTGGAGAAGAGGTTTCACCAAAAATCACTGAAACCTTATGTGACAGAATAAGAGCGTCCCATCCACAGTGTGCTCAAAGGAGCCTGGTGTTAATGCAGGTGCTTGAGGGCAGGTGGTGAATCCTGTCCAAGCCATGTGTCTTGGCTAAGTGCCAAGAGCACATATCCCAAAGATCCCTCCCTAGCTCATAAGAAATCCTGTCTCCAGCCCCTGCCAAGGTTAAGGCTGTCCCCTCGTGAAGATGTATGGGTAAATAAGATGGTCAAATCATGCAAGCAGGCTTCCCAGTGCCTAAGAAACAGCAGTTATATTCTTTTGCACAGCATTTTAATAATTCTATCAATTTATTCTGATCTTCTTCCTAGTATTAAAAGACTATCAATACCACACACAATGATGCACAGAAAAACAAAAAAACAAACCAAAACAAAGCAACAGGTTAAATGTCAGAGGTGTTAAACATGCAATTAGACAGCACAGCCAGCCACACACTCCTGTCTGCAGCTCTGCTGCTCTCAAACCTCCAATAACTTGGAGGTTTCCAAGTTATTTAGTAATAGGTACTCCTTTCATAGGGTAGAAAAATAAATTGAGGTAACATATCCTGGATTCTAACCTTAATGTCATTTAAAAGAAGTAGAATATCAAGGAACTGTTAAAGAGAAATTCTTGAATCTCTTGTCATCTGCTTTCTTGGGGACAGGATCATACTAAAAGAATCTACAGCAATTTCAAGTATGCAGATGAAAATTTATGCTCAACAGTATTATGACTGAGAATATTGTCTATGATGCATATTGTAAACTTGTTATCTGGTCTTCTGTCATTTTTATTTCATTCTACTGACATGCGTATGTGACTTTTGTTCAATTTTTTCCTTGGAAACTAAAGAAAGTTAATGTCAACACTCATCCAATAGGTTCTTAGACACCAGACCATTTATATTAATACATTCTCTTAGTGATTGAATCAGCTCTTATCACTATGTTTGACCATCTGTTAGATATTTTGATTGCAAATTTTAGGAGGAATAAACAAAGTCATCATCAATAATTCAGCTTGCTTCATAGAGAACAGCCTATAAGAAAACTTCTGTGTCTAACAGGTATATGATGTTTTGAAAGAATCTTTGCTGTCGGGGAACTTGCACTTTGATTTCATTAGTAATCTGAAGTCATTGTTACAGTCAATGCTCTTGCAGTTAAATCAATTGCATTACTCTATAGTAGCTCAAATAATTGCCAATGGACTGAGACTTAAATTAGACATTGCCAGAGCAATCATCTGTGCTATTTGGTTAAGGAGGAATATTCTAGAATCAAAATGTGGAGCTTTTTCAGGTTTGTGTCCTTTTCTTTTTTAGTGGGAGGGTAGGTGAACGTCTGTATAGCAAAAGGTTCTCAGCTCTACTTGCTTTTCCTGCCCCCTCTCAAAATAGTACATGAACTTTTACAGGCCAGCTGCTCCTGACTTTTGACTTAAAGCATATGTCAGTCATTTGTAGCAAGGTTTGACAATGGAGGAGCCTTGAAATACCCTCAGCAGCTTTTGAGCATTGTATTTCTTAGCAAGAGCAATTTGCCATATGCACGTGGTAGAGTGAAGGTGCACATTTTTCCTATGTGCAACCTCTCTTCTCCGCGCATTAGAGTCCAGCTACAACTGACGTAATGTGCTCCATGTTACAGATCTGAGACCGGGGAAATCTCAAGCTGATGCTGACTGTCCCTCCTCACCTCCACACGAGAAATCTTTCTTTTTCGGTATGCAGTACGGTGGGGGCTATCAGAGATGCTAGATTAGTGCTTAGAAGTTGCACCTTTGCCATTTGAGATAAAAGCTGCCTGAAGACTACAAAACACAACCTGGCGCCTGTGATGCTGCTGCAGAACTCATCTATATGTGTGACTGTAATAACCGCACATATTGTCCCACTTAATTGTGTAAACACAGAAACAAAAATTGCTTCTCATTAAAATTTTATGGAAAACAACAAAAGAACATTAAAATATATATATCTATGATGAAATTTCTTTACTGGTGTTGAGTATAACACCACAAAAGTCAACTCTCTCTGTAAGATCCTCAGATGTGCTCTACTTCAAATAGTGTGCTAAGTTAAAATAGACTTGTAATATATTATTGATTTGCTTTTATCTGTTTTGATGTTGATAAACCACAGTGTTACCAGTTGGATAACCATCCAGCAACGTGACACTTTGTGAACTTTGCAAAAATGAAAGTAGACTGAATTGACATACTTTCTATTTTACTCAGATCTATTGATCTGTGAGATTCTTACTGTATGTAAGCAAAATTAAGAAAGTTTTCTATATATTACTTTCCTTTCAAAAGGAACCTAGAGCACGTTTCTAGAAAAGATGTGCAGATATTTCATGCATACGTATTTCCACTACAGAACTTTAAAAAGGAGAATACAAAGTATAACAAATATTTATACTCAGAAACTGGAAGAGATTATATTATTTTTGCCTGATCAAAACAATTAATAATAAAAGCTTTGATGCAAAAGTAAAGATTGTTTGCTTTCTTTCATTCTGTTAATTACAGATGAAAGACAGTATTATCCTAGATTTTGTAACTGAGATTTCATATGTACAACTTTGCATACAACGTCGTATGTGCACCTTTGCTTGCAGAATTAAAAAATTAAAGAGCTAGTATAAACTGTTGTGTCTGGTAAATCTGAAATGCACTGGAAAGCAATATGCACCCTATTCCTTTATGCATAGTGGCATAAAATCCAGGGGCAAGATAGGTATGGAAGGCACTCAACCGTTAAGCAAAAATGAAGAGCACTTTCAGGATAATTCTATATTCCTTGTTTTAGTAAATTATCTATTCATTGGTTTAATTAGTAAACAGTTTAATTTTAGGGAAAAAAAATGTCTTTTCATATTCTTTTCCTTGGTCTCAATGCAGATATCTACAACAAGGCAAAGGCAATTCTCAGACACACACACATGCACACTTTCCTAACAGTGGAAGAATGACTTTTATTTTTTCTTTCCAGAAATACAATTTTATTGTACCCAATCCATTTTGTGCCTTTGGGCCATCTACATTGGGCCAATTCATTTTGGGCAATCTATTTTGGCCCAAATTTTTGGGATAGATTTGTGCAATCTATCTATTTGGGGCAATCTATTTTGGGCATTTTGGGGCTATGCAAAAAGTTTACGGACTTAGCAATCAATGACACCAGCTAGGTGGTCAGTTACGCACTTCAGGTACGAGCAGTAGCTGACATCCAACCTCAGGGAGTTAATTTATCCGTGCGAACAAGGTTTATATCAGCAACTGCAGAAACATTTCCATTCTTTTGGAAATAAAATGGTGGGAAGAGAGAGGAAACATCTGCTGTGCTGAAAAACAGCTTGTAGGCTGATTCCATCAGTGAAGCCAGCCCTGCAGTTAATCAGCTCTGCCCTCACCAACAGATGTCACTGCAAGCAAAAGGAATTAATTTGTGAGGTTACAGGGCTCAAGGAGCGACAAAACTCTCTGAAAACCAAATGTGAAGGAGCCTCTGTTTCAGAGCATATGCTCCTGTCTCAGTTCCTCTGCCACAAGCTGAGAATTAGCAGCAGGCAGATTGGTAAAAATAACAAAAAAGAGAGAGAGAGAGAGAAAAAAAAAAGTGTTCAAACTTAAAGCCATGTGAAACAACTGAAATACATCAAAGCAAAATGCAGCATTCTGGTTTTAATTTTATGAATCATTTAACTGTGAAAAAAAAAAATCTGTTCATTCATTGTGAGAATTTCCCCACAGCACCATACAGGAAGGTAGACTTTCCCAGACACTTGATTCTGTGGGCAAAGAAGGGCAAAGAAAAGTATTTACATAGCATTTACTAAACAATTCCCTAAAGTTTTCTGGTTGCAAATATACATACACTCCAGCACATAAAAAGAGTACTAAGGAAGATTCAAGCTGCAAAGACACTGAAAGTTAAGGTTATTCACAGGAAATCTTAATTTCCCATCTTTGTATACATCCTCCAACTTATCAAATGGACTTCAGCTGGCTGGTGTAGCACTCAAAACACTTCTTCATGGTGAAGACTTCTTTTCTTTCCCTCTTAATTTGCGTTTCTGAAAAAGCTAAGAGCTAGGCTACCTTCAGACACACAAAACCTTAACTTCCCACCTTTGCATGCATCCTCTGGAATATTCCTTAACCACACAACCATCTTGCTGTTGTGTGTTTCTGAAGGCAGCCTAGCTCTTAGGCTTTCGCTCTTTCCCAGCCGGCAGGTTTCTCCTCCTTCAGGTAGGAGGGCTACGAGGACCTTTTCCTCCTGGTTGAAGTTAATGGGCCTTGACTGCCGCCAGCAACAGCTGCGAGGTTGTGTCAAGGCCTGGCGCTGGCGCGGCCTCGCGCGGGAGGCACCGCTGGCCAATGTGGCTGCCAGCCCTGTGGAGCCTCTGCAGCGCCGTGGTGCTCCCCAGGCTTTGCAACGCAGCCGACGTTCATCTGGATTTCCCTTCTCCTCCTATCTCCTTCCCCTTCTTCCCCGACACGTGCGTGACCAGACGGGGACAGTCCCATGTTTTATGAAGCCCACAGTGTAATGAGTAAGGTCTGTAGGCAAAGCAATATTTTACCTTTCTGACCCTCTCTGAGGTCCTCTTGTTGATGGTGAAATCTTTCAAAAGAGGAAGATATCTATAACAGAATATAACATTTCCCAGTTGCTGTTCCTTATTTGCATATATTTCCCTATATGGTCTTATATGTCACACCTGCACTGCAGTCTAACTACACATATTCACTGTAATGGGAACAAAAGCTGTAAAATTTGGAACCAAAATGCTGCTACTTAGAATATAGCTGGCTTTGAAGCCCCTAAAAGTGCCAGCAGTTCCCACTGCTTTAGTGAAAATTTTCAAAATTAACTATACTTTTAAAAATACAATTGCTGACAACAAATAATTAAACACGTGTGTAACTCATATGGGAGCCTCTCCCTCTGCACACAGGACAGTGCGTGTGAGCTTCTCCGTCAGGCTTAGGAACAGTTATTTTTTAATCTTGATCCATCCACATCAAACCCTCCTATATGCGTATTTTCATTGCTTTGTTCAAGATACAGTAAAAGACTATTTTTCTACCAAACAGCTGCTTTGTATCTTGTGATATGACAAACTAATTAAATAGGAAGGAGGGAAATCACAGCTTCTTACTCGTATTTCCCAGATTGGAAGCCTGCGGGTTTTGACAGGAAGCGGGTTGATTATTTGCTGCTTTGATTTTTTTTTTAGGTCTTTCCTTTTTTTCGTCTCCCTCTCCTCTTTCCCATAGAATTTTTCCTCTCAGCTGATGGCTAGCCCGTCCTGAAACAAGGCAACTCTTAGCCTCTGCTTTTTGTTTTCTGGCCTGTTTTTGTCTTCCAATGTACATAGAAAAAAATTGTCAAGATTTCAGCTAACCCTTAGGAATATACAGAGTCACAGGTAACTTTTAGCATGCCATTATATCCTCATCAGAAAACACAAAGCAGTAGTTCAGGAAGGAAAAATAATGCCTTGTAATTATAACACAAAGAAATAATTTAAATAAAGGTCTGTCCCCTTTTCCCAAAGTATGTGAGTTTCTGTCATACAAATAAAGGTCCCTCCTCCCCTGTGTCTAGTGTAAGGAAATGCAATGCAAGTAGTAGCTGGAAATCAGCAGTACAAACAAGCTTGCAGTTTTCCTAGTTCAGAGGAAATGATCACATATCAAAGATTCCTGGCACTTTGAAAGAGCCATAAAAATATACAAGCAATCAGCCACCAGCAGAGCTGTAGTCAACTATCTTTGTTCTCCCATGGAGGTGGGGGAATGCTGCATTTATTTCAATATATTTGCTTTCCATTTAACATGGGAAATCTGGCTGGTGTCCACAGAGGCCAGGGTGGGCTTTGAGCATCTGGGGATGATGCTGGCAGTCTGGGTGGTGGCACATCCTTTGCCTTTGGCTGCTCAACTGCATTGGGTTTTGCCCTCTCTGCTTGGTGGGCAGGTGCCAGCAGCTCCTTTCTGCTGCCAGATGAGACTTGGAGATTTCCAGGGTCAAAACCCACTTCCTACCTCTCTGCTGAATGACTGCAGTTGCTCAGCATTTAAAATAGTATTAGCAATAATAATGCAAATTAATGATTCAGTAGGGTGAAGGGGAAGTGATAAAAGATACATGCCTCATACTAATACCAAAACTTTTACACAAAACCTTCATTTTAAGAAATCCCACTGAAGACAAATAGAACTAGCTTGGAGAGTCTGGGAGCTAAGCTGGGTGTTCTTTTAAATTTCACCCATTTAACAGCAGGCAATTTTTATCTCACCTGGAGCATATGTTAACCAAGCATATGCTGACTTTGAAAGCTGCTTTATGTATTGTCACTGTAATCTGGCTATACATGTTATCGCATGCACATTAGGATCACATTATACACGTGCTGCATGTAATAAATGCCTTAAAATGCCTTAAAAATAAAGGCATCTGAACTGGCAGAAAAGGTTAGTTACTTCTTATAAAACAGCTACTTTCCCTAATCTAGATGAGAATTTCTTTCTTTCTAAATTGTAGGAGATAGAAAGGACATATATTCTTAGCTAAGTGCACACTGGTTAATATCTACATCGTAGTTACAAAATTTTGATGATTTAAATTACCAGCAGTTCTGCCATTTTCTTACTAAATGCCACTTCATGGCACTGTTACCATTTCCAAACAGAAAAAGTAAAGAAAAGAAATACAAAATATATCAATCTCTATTTATTTGAGAAACGGTCAATTTTTTGACATCCATGAATTGGAAGATTTACAAATGTCCAGTTTCCTTATGCAAAGTTGCCATATCTAGTAGCACCAGCTGTTTGCGCCACTGTTTACACATACAATATGCAATGAAGGGTCCTTCCAAAAAAATCAATAGCCATTATCATTGTTATTTACCATCATCATAATCCATCATCTGCTGTTGTTTCACACCACATTTTTCCATGCCAAATGTGGGTGTGCATTACCACGTTGATGAATAGCTGAAAATTGCCATGACAGGACTGCTGAGTTTCTGCTGGCTAGCACAGTAAATCCTGAACATTTCTTTACAACAAGTTTCATTAAATATGTGCTACAAAGCTCAGTTTTTAGTTGAGAGTTTCTGAATTTTGATATGTTCTTGCTGTAAAATACTAGTATATCTAGCCGCTAGATACAGCACATGAGAAGCTTAAGCAATAAATACAACTCTGGAGTAGGGCAATATGTTCAACTTGCAGCGAGTAAAACGAATGTATGTTTACACTTTTGCTTATTGATTGTGATAAGACACCAGGATAGAGGATTAATGTACAAGAAAGAATATCAGGACTGATTAAGATGGAAAAAAAATAAAAAAGAAATCCAGAACGCACTTTAGCCTTATCTTAAACCTGCTTTTCTATGCTTAGCTCAGGAATGCTATGAAAAGATGCTATGGGCAAGTGTCTTTAACTGATCCATTCCTTGATTCATTGCCAATCTCTTCTCACTTATGGAAAATATTTCAGAGGCTTTTAATAACTTAGTGCTTTCCGTCTGTATGGGCTAGATCTGTGCATGAAGGGACTGCCTAAAAAGAAATTAATACACATATTATTACTTTGTTATTATTTTAGCCTGTGATTTGCTATTGCTATTGTTTCACAAGATTTAAGCTGATTTAGGCAAGGATGCTCAGAATTAGTATCTGTAAGTTCTGCAGGGAGACTTCCATCCTCAGAGCTGCCCAGAGTGTCCTGGAAACCCTTATTGAAAATATATTTTTTTTTAGGTATTTATTGTTTCACCTTTTGGCACCTTACATTGACCTGAACACTTAAATACTTAAATACCAAGGCGTTGTCTACGCCTGGCCTTGGTATGACTAGGTGCTTGTGTACCAGTACCACCAATTTATCTACTGTAACTCCCGATGTTGGAGAAAACGCTGAGGAATATAAGCATCTAAGGTATGGGTGGCACTACCTTATTGAAGGAGATATGCACTAGGTCCCAATTTGTGTGAGTGCAGCTTCCAAACAAAGGAAGGAATGCTTCTTATCTATAAAAAAGGTCAGTTTAAGTTTTTCAGAATTTGGAAATAATAACTTGATATGTTCTGTACGTGTACTTGAGATTATATACACATTTAAATTCCTTCCTGAATAAGGACATAAATCACAGCCAACCAGAAAGAAGTGCTGAGAGGCCTGCCTCACCTAAGCCAAAAATAAAGATTTTAAAGTAGCTAAGAAATACGTTGTAGCTAAAAATACATATATATTCTATCCATCTTACTATAGGTTATTATTAATCAGAATAAAAAGCTGCCATTCAAAGAATGCTAAGAAAGTTGATATGTGGAACAAAGGAATAAAGACAATGGCAGCAGTGTTCATTTTGTTAGTACATTCATATTGAAATAAGTACAACATTTCTCTGGTGCACTGAGCAGACTATATTCAAAACTACCTTTTGGAATATGTAAATTTGTCAAAAAGACTGTAACTGACATTGTAGATGCACAAAATGGCCGGATTTTTAAACCAAGCTTTTTCAGAATTTAGAGTTGATAAGTATTTTTATTGTCATAAACTGAGTAGATAAGAACTGACAAAGGCAGTATCTGAAAAGTAAAATAAAATTCAGGTTCTATAAAAATCTAATATCTGGTAGCTGTTCACCAGAGAGCAGGTACACTACTGCCTAAACATACACTTTATTAATATCTTTTGTAAAAGTATAAAATGATGACAGTTTGTGCATACTGTTCATATTGATATATGAACTCCTTATCCTTATACTTATCCAGTGAGTATAACTTTTTCTTTTAGATAAGTTTTTTTTTTTTTTTTTTTTTTTTTTTTTTTTATAAGGTTTACATTCGACATTGAGCAATAGAACAGTTACACATGACACAACGTGACCTATGCATCTCTGGCTCATCTTAATCATTAAGATTTCCAAATATGAAATTATAATGCTGTTTCAATTAATGTGCATATATGACTTGGTCATAACAATCGGTATAATTAACTGAACCATAACAGTGAATATACAACCAGCAGGCATGGACCTCTGCACACAGATTTGTGTTTAAGTTTGGCATCCAAGTCTTCTGCTTGGGATCTCAGGACCCTTTTTTCAGATCAGGGGACCTACCTGGTCTTTCCTGAATATCCATATTTCCCTGCAAAGCAAACTAAGATTAATAAACATATTTCCTTGTGTTGTAATTTGGATCACACATGCATTACAAATATGTGCTGGATTCAGGAGATAAGTAGCAGGAAGACTGTATGTTATAGACCTGCATCAGTACAAGAAAAAAATGTCTGTTGTACTGTGGTATCCTACACAGTCATGGTAACAAAAGTGCTAAAGACAAAAACATCTTATAATTATATACAAAGTGCTAATCCGCATCTTAATTGCTCTCAAGTTTGCTTTATAAACCACTACTATTCTTGCTTTACCATATATCAGTTTGGACAGAGGGAAAGTGTCTGTTATGACTCAGAATCTAATTTGGAGGCTATACGTAAAAGGGTTAAATATATTTTCTAGTAGTAAAAATGACTGTTAGCTTAATATAATGAGATATCTCGTTAATGACCATAGATCCATCAACCTCACTAGGGCTACCATGTTTTATCTGAAGGGCTAGCCTTAATGCAGTCATAGAAGAAGAAAACACAGTGTCTCCTAAGATGTTTACAAATTTTATTCTTAGGTCAGCAACTCAAATTCAAAACATTTATTTTACAGCACACTTAATTGCTGGCTCTGTAGATTACACTGGGCATTCAGCTTTCTTATCTACATTTGAAAAAAACACTTACAAGATGTATGGGAAAGGCAGTGAAGGACCATTCTTGAATGAAAAGTGCACTGATAAGGGATTTGCACATGCCTTTTTGGGGGCCCTTCTTGAAAATATATATCAAAAAAGTCTTCTAGAAGCCAAGGCATCTTTGAAGCTTCAATTTTAAGTAGAAGAGGGACCACCTATGAATAAAGTGATGAATTAAATCCTTGGATTGCTACATAATTATGACTTTCTACTAGAAATGCAGTCATTCATGGAAGAGATACCCTAGGATGTACCTTTTTTTAACAAAAGTTTCAATTTTTGACATTAATCAACAATAATCAAATCCAAGTATTTCATAAAACATATTCCTACATAGAACTTTACATAAAATATTCTATATTTCTTTTCATGGAAGGCAGGGATGCACTGAATTTAGATTCTGTGAATATTATGTGTAAACACATATGTACAGTGTTTGCATGAAATAACATCTGCTCAAAGATGAGTGATATTGAGAAGAATGGAATATTTTTCTGTTTTTTGAGAATCTGAATTTGTGAAAAAAATCATCTTTTTTCCATGGGAAACAAATAGGTAGACTGCACCAATTAAAAGCTCATACTGTTAAAAAAGACCAGTGAGAGTGAGAATTAAAATTTTAGAGTCTACAAACTGCAAGGAATGATATGTTATATGTTATATCTGAATTTTGTCTGTCTAAGGAAAATAGGTTTGGGATTCATACAGTAGCATTTGTTGATTATACCAAGCTACATATATAAAGGAAATAAAAGAATATCTGAACCTAATTCATATTGGTTGGATATATATATACACATATGTCATGCTCTTTGCAAACCTCTATGGCTCTTTGGTGGCAATGAGTTGCTGATCTCATCCATTTCTTTGTGCAAGTAGGAATGAATCAACAAGACAGTTTCCCTCGGTGTCAGGTTTTTGCAGTCCTCTGACTCAAATGTTCTTTCATTTCTACAAACTCTCCTAATAACAACAGAGCTTCAAAAAAGCAGAAGGGAGGACTAGATAAAAAAAAAAAAAAAAAAAAGCAGGACCCTGAGCAGAGCCACTTGCCTTTATATTTGTTTTCTCCCCCTGAAAAGAATACAATTCCTGTCTGTCAGCCTGACAGCTCGGTCCTGCTTGGAGCACAATCTCTGTGAGAAAGCTCTGAGGCTTTAAACCCTCAGTTGCAGCTGTCACAAGCTGACATACAAAAAAGTGATTATTAATGCCTGGCACTGAAAGTCACTGCATTTAAGTAACCTAGTGGGTCATTCAGTCCATGAGCTGTGTCATTTAATTTCAATAGAGGTCTCTTTTTCCATAAAAGCAATAATACTGCATACATTACACGAGTGCACAAATAGGGTTGTTGGTAAGCATAGCTTTAAATAAAAGTAACAGTGTGTAGTCAGATGCAAAAAAGATTTATATCACTGGACTATCTGGCCTAGAAGTGGATGGGAAATGTCAATCAATCAGGCAGAGGTGGATGATGGCTCTGATAAGAGAGATTCTAAAGCGATAATGCATGTTAAATATGAAAAAAAAAAAATGCCACAGTCTATTGACCCCAAAAGAAAACTTTAAGTTATTTCTCAAATTGCCTTTGATTCCCAGCCCAATCTGAACTTGTGCTGGGAGAACACAAAAGGTGCCAGCTTACTTTGTTACAAGCATAAAATGAGAAGACAGCATGCAGAAGAAAAACATGCGCTGAAGGGTGAAAAAGCACCTAGTGAAAGTCACCTTGTTTAGGAACAAAAATACATTGTGCTTTTCTGTCTTTACCTAGAAGGTCTCAAATTATTTTTACAGAAAAACATCTTTGACAACCATCAGTCTGTGCGGTAGGAAGTATTACCCATTCTGCAGATGCAGACTTGAGAAAC
>JAWLRI010000607.1:2703893-2736459 GCA_034781795.1 Crypturellus tataupa
AGGCTAAAGTTGGCCCTCCTGAAGTCCATGGTTGCAAGGCTACTTACAGCCCTGCCTCCTCCTCGTCGGATCCTGAATTGCACCAACTCATTGCCAGCCAGTGGATGCTGTGGTCTATTATTGAAAAGAAATATTTTCAGTCTATTTTCTTTTCTTACTAATTCCATTATGTCCTTTTAAAAACATTCATTGTCACTTGTGTACACCAATATCTTCTGATCTTCTGATTATGAAAGGAGATTTGGCATTGTACTGTAACACTGCAGTTGCATAAGTGATCTTACCAATGTCACCATTGCCCTAGCAGTGAAATTTGCCAATAGGTAGTCTGCTTTCTGATCTTTTGCAGCAGAAGAATGATTTAGTGGAGATGTTAAATATTTTTTATTTTCTCAATAGTAAGGATAAATGATGAAAAAATAAAATGAAGCAGGGCCTAAAATAAAAGTGAAATAAAAAAGTTTATACTCAAAACTACCCACAAGCCTTCTTGCGCTTTTCTAAAATCTGATCTACTGACAAATCCATCCTTTGCACACATTCTTTCCGCAGTTTTATTATTGTGCATGTAGATAGTGTAGATAGAGCCTTTATTTAGGCATAGATTTCCAGGTAAGTCATTTTTCCTCTGATTTGCTTGACAGTACAATTTTAAGTCTTACAGTTTTTCAGACTGATGCAGAACAGTGCCATTTCACATGGATATTATTTTATTCACTGAGCTTTTATTTCATTCTTCATAGTTTTTTCTTTCAAATAACTTTCCAAGGTTAGCAAAGTTATTCAGGAGAACTTCAGGTTTCAGGTAGTTTAATGACAGGCTGATCAGTTGAACATGCTGCAGTGCTTGGCGTGGTTGGTCTGATGAAGTTGTCAAGATTCATTAATAAAAAGGAGAAGATCATTTATAATACATCAGATACTCCCTGACAGGAATGGAATCCTTTTTTTTTTTTTTTTCCCTTTATGTGTTTTTTTTTTTTTTTTTTTTTTTTTTTTTTTGTTAAAAGAGATAGTATAGTAAAAGCATTCTTCTCAGACAAGATTTCCCTTTGGTCAGTCTTGCTTTACTGTCAGTCTAACGTCTATGTTACAAGGCTTGTGAGTGAAATTAGGAACAAATCCTACATAATTCTTATCTGACCAATATGGTCATGAACAGAGCAAGTTAAAAATAACATAAAATAATTGGCATAGCCTAGAATGGTGTCTTGTGGATAAGTACAGAGTGGAATGCACCAAAAATACGCAGAAACCTGTAGGACTTGCTTCCTAAGCCTTAGAACACAAACAGCAACTTGTAGTTGCCCTACATCAATTGCATAAAGGATTAATTTCACTCAGAACACAAAGTTCACATTAGCTTGACACTGTGCAAATGCAATAGGTTATTAGGCTATTAGGTGCTGTAGAATGGAATAGTTCTTCCTTGGTGATGCTGCTTCATCACCAAGTTAATAACTTCAGCTCTTGCTAGGACATAGATAGGAGTGCTGTAAGGTAATCCACCAAGTCAGGGGTGGCACATTTTTAGAATATTGCCATTGCCTCCCTTCTGCATATTATCAAGACCTAAATTCTCTGCCAAATTCAGTAGAAACTGATAACCGCCCTTCGGTGGTGACTGAAGGTGTATGACTAGGTGTATATAGTATGCTCTCCTGAAATACTAAGGGCCGTTATACTGTCTTAATTAGGCAATTACGAAATTTCAGCTGAGCCATAATGGCCAAAATTGTAACTATTCCTATGCAGTGCTCTCCAGTTTCAGTGTAAAATGTACCTAAAATCAAGCTTTTTTCAATCACTTCCCTGCTAGCCTGAATACTTGGAAAGGTTGCACAGCTGCTCATACTTGTTTGAGTCCTTATTTTCAGTAATTCAAACTATAATTAGAATTCAGTCATTAAATCCTTAAACCAATATTAAATATTAACCCATCTCTAAGGTACTCCTTATAGATTCAAATGAATGGGCATCATATAACTTCCTATTTTTAGCATTCAAAAACCTTGTTCAGCTACTCCAGGCATTTACTTGAAAACAAGGATAATGAAGTCAAAAGCTAACCTTGCTCTGATTAATCTGACATATCAATGAAACTGAGACTGCTCATAATTTCTGAGAAAGGCCTGGTACACCAGAACATTTTGATCATGAAATATCTTGATGAACAAAAAATAAAATCCAGCTCCTTCTCATCACTATATCAACACAAACACCATTTTGTTTTCCTCATTAAGATATTTTAGTGGAAATATATCCAGGAGTTGCACTTTAACTTCTATATAGCATACATCTGCCCACACACACATATACACCTTTGCATTTGATACTCTGCACCAGTTCAGGGAGGGTTTAAGTACTCTTTGAACCCTGTTCAAGAATTTGTGTGTTCAAGAGTATGTGTAGGAGTTTCTTTCAAATATGAAGCCAGATGTTGATATTATACAGGGAGACTAATCTCACTAATCCCTAAAATCTACTATTTCTCCACCACAGGGACTGGAGTTATCTCCAGGTCCTGTCCTATATTCCCCACTGTGTTATGACTGCTTGAACGAAGAATGAGACTACATTGCTGCATATGCCGTTTTCCCTCCTTTGTTTTGGTCTCAAAGTCAACTTGGGTGGCAGGAAGCACAAAGTGGGCTTCTCTCCAGTCTGTCATCTGGCAAGACATCATATTTGAGAGGATAAATACGTCATCACCAGAAAACGGACCTAGACTCTGAGCTGATACTGGGATGGTTATAAGATGCTGCCATAGTTCAGCCACAGCTCATTCCTTCCATTTCCAGTTGTTCTGTGGGAGCAGGAAGGCGATGGCAACAGCAGGGGACTTCTAGTCAGGGCTGCAATGCGCTTCTGCATCATCCACCACACAGGGGAACTCATGGAAAACCATCAATGGAAAATGTAATCAACCTTTGGTGAGTACACTTCCTGGAGCAAGTTTCAAAACTCTTTCATCTACCGTCATGGATGCTACCATTTTAAGAGTCTGTTGGTCCTTTTTTTTTTTTTTTTTTTTTGTAGATTATTGCAGCTCTTTATAAATGGGCGAGTCAGGGCGATAATGCAAGGATTCTTTCCTGTTCTCCTGAAACTTGATGATACTGACCTTCATGTAAGTAGATGAGTGAGTGGAAGATATCTCTAGGTAAGCATGGCTGCATGCCTCTTTCCATCCGAGTAACACTTTTCCATCTACTTGTAATTTTTATAAAGAGCATGTTTGTGAGGTATCAGATTAGAGGATTTATTTTATAACTGAGGTTCATGCTTTATAGCTCTGAAAGTATGATTCCTCTATAGAAGGGTTTTCAGTTGCTAGACCAAGTCCCTCCTAACTAATCACTGCTGTGCTGATAGATCAAGGGAAAATATGGCAGGCAGGCAGATAGGGAGAATAATCTGAGCACTACTGGGAATTTTCTTAAAAATATTGTATAGCTTGAGCAACATACGTCAAAAACATGAGAGGGAAGACCTAAGGGCTTCTTTCAGCATTCTTTATCAACCAGGACAAGTACATCTATCCCAAACTCACAGGAGCAAAATTAGATATCTTTTTAGACCATATGACTCTTTTCTGGCAGAGTATACATATAAAAGCACGGAGACTTGCTTATACATATACTATGCATATATTCATACACATGCATAATTTGCATTGTGTAAAATTAGCTGGAAATCAAGAACCTAAAGCTTAAGGTTCAAATTAATCCATCCTACTAAAGCCATGCTGGAGATCAAAGGAGAACTGGAAATTGTTGGCATATTTGTCAAATCATTTGGAAGCCTAAAGAAAAGGAAAATCATTATCAAAGTGTCCAGAGGAATTATTTCTAACATTCTTAAGAGAGCATTTTATATTTTTTATGGTTTGATTTTAAAATACAATAAGAATCTTAAGATTCCTTATTGTTTAGTAATCTGTTCTTCGCTGGCATGCTTTATCTTTCTGCTGATATTTGTTTACGGTAAGGAGAGATTATTTTGGCTAGATTAAGATATAAAGTTAAATACTGAAATTAAGGCTTCAAGATGCTGGCATTACAGCTAGAAGAATCACTTCTCTAAATTACTAACAGCTTATAAGTGGCTATTCCATCTCCTTCACAGGTACTCATGCTTATATATGGCATTAGCTTCAATCCAAATCTAAATTCAAGATGATTATGTGGAGCATGATTGATTTTTAATGCAACAACAAAGCAGAATATGTAAGAAAAGTAGCAGACCCTGTAGCTTGGCCGATAAGTGGATGTACTTTAAAAGAAAAAGGAAACCTGAAACATTCTCAGGGATAAAGAAGCACTTGTCAGTACATTTAGGAACAAGTTTTGTGGCAAATCTTTCTAAGGAAGAAGCAAAAAGCATTTTTGGTGGTAAAAGTCTTCTGTTCAGTTAACAGTAGATAAGCTGTTACCTCCTCCTTATTTCCTATAGGAAGGAGATACCTCATTCCTATTTATATTTCTAAATGATCCTGTCACCATGGTATCTGAATGTTTACTTATGTTTACTTTTTTTTTTGTAATCTGTTGATGCTAAGAGCAAGCTACAGCATAGTTATAATCTGATATAAGTAGACAAGACTTACAGACAGAATTAATTTCATGCAAACCGAATTGCTTTTTGAGCATCCAGCCTCTTCCTCCTCATGTCTGAAACATGAAATGAATATGTTTGCAGTTTCTGTTTCAGGTCGGAAGATCTGGCTCAAGAGGTCCCCAGTTTTCCCACCCATATTCTTTGGTCTAAGAAAGCTAAATTATCTTTCCTTCCAGACTGTACCTTGCCAAGGTCTATTCTGTCTTTCCAGTGTGGATCATCTTATGTGCATTTTTTTTCAGCATAAATTAATACATTGTACTCTGAATTTACAACTGCAGAGCATTCATATATGTACGTGTATGCCAGAACTTGAGCTCATTTACTCTGATCTAAGTCCAAAACAAAATTTAGCTCTACTTTCAAGAAGTTTATTTGATGAAAGTGACAGAAATCTGGCCTAAACAGAGAGGGAAAAAAAATCACAATGCTTTCTCTGAACAGTAATCATTCTTTTTTTACATTTTTTTATCCTAGCTTATCTAGAATAGGCAAATATATATACTTTTTCCTTCTGGAAAATTTAAAAAGATAACACGGAAGTAACTAGCCTGAATTAGAACAATGCAGGTTGTAATGAGATACTGCCAGCCTAAGGACTAAGCAATGGGCCAGAGGAGAGCAAACCTTGTAGTAAACCCAATCCCATTTCTTGAACAGGTGGAAAAAGCAGCACAGAACAAGATACCAATCTTCTTCATAATAAAAAAAAAAGAAAATGAGAGTGCAGGGCAGCACTCAGCCACCCCACCTCTTTGCCGCTCCCACCTTTGCGTTTTTGCTTTGCCCCTGGAGGGCTCTGATCTGAAACTGGCCGTGGCAAGGTGGGACGCACTTGGCAGCGGCCGGGTCCCGGGGAACACGGTGCACTTGGTTTGTGCAGCTGGCAGGTGACTCCCCGTGGACACCATCCAACGCGCGGGCAAGGGCAGCCTGCATTTCAGAAAGTGTTAGCTTGCTCCAGTCTGCTTCTTTATGAAGTATTAGACAGATTTATGAAAGCATTGCAGACAGTGCATGACGGGCTGGTTGTAGAGAGTGCAAATGTGAATATGCATAGGTGCTTAAGCACGGTCAGGGTCCAGCTGTGCTCGCGTGAAGCTGTCCTTGCATGAAGCTAGATTGAGTTACTTTGCAGGGCAGGAGTAGATTAGGACACAGGTCTCCCAGAAATGGTTCAGTTGTTCTTTACATCATGCCTTGCTACCTCAGGGAAACGCTGGCTGAAGAGCTGCAGAGGTCTTTCCAGAATATGTCAGCGTGGGCTGCACATCAAGCTGTGGGTTAATTCCTGTATAGAATTATATTGTATTATATGAAAGAAAGCCAGAATTTAAACTTCCTGTAAACATAAATAACTGATCTGCTCTGTGTTATACGGATAAATTTTGGAAGAATTTATGAGCATATAAGAAGTAAATTCGTAAGTGGGCTTTACTTGCATAATGAGGCTTCTTAAGTTGCGTTAGTGTTCAGTACTTACTAGACCCTTCTTTTTATGACATTTTTTTCCTACATAATAGTCATATTCTTCAATAGATGTTTCAGCTAACAATGCCCCTAGTTTGTTATTTTTGTCCTTTTGTAGAGCCGAACACTCTGCTGTGTCTGAAAGCTTTATATTGCCATATTTTTCTAGCACCCCCCGTGCCATTCCCATACACCCTCTTTGAATCAACAGATGTCAGACAGACACTACAGGTCTGGCTGTGAAGAAAAGCAGCAGGAACATAGTTATTTATGGGGTTTATGGCTTTTGAGAGTGGACAGGCAACCACTTTGGAAGTATGCTACTTTTTAGAGAATTTAAAAGATGAAAGAAAATAAGGGGAATTTTGTATTAAGAGATAAATATATTAACACAGGACTACTTACAAGGCAGTAATTAAAAATGGTAGAGGCATGATAAAACAGAAAAGATGACAGTAAAAATAGAAGTTAGGAAACTCAAAACTGAACAGCATTAGATGTATTTTGGAAAGGACTGTTCAGGGATCATTTATCAAAATATTATTTCAAAAGAGGAATTTTTTGTTTAATAAAAAAATGACTCAATGCTCTCCAAATCACAAGAAATTCTCTTTCTTCTGCTGGAAAATTGGAAAGAACAAGAGAATTGATAAACCACTCTGAAAATTTAATCACACTTCCAGTAGAAAATAAGTGATATAAAAACATGAAAAGAGAAAAATATATTTTTAACTGTATGTAAAATGAGAAAAATTTATAACAGGAACATTAATTCATATATGAATTTGACTGCCAAAGACAGGACTAGAAAGAAAATGGGGAATATCTCAGCAAAGGAAAGTATCATTAAAATGTCAAATTCTTCTGTTCCTTTGTTAGTTCTTCAGTTCATGTGTTCGACACTGGGCCAGGGCCTTTGGCAGCCTCTTCCTCACTCCTGTTCCATGGCCTCCAGGGCCGACTGGGGCACACTGAGGAGCCCCACGAGCTGAGCTGAGCCGAGCCAGCCCACTCTAGGGAACATGCCGAGATGCACCTCCCATCTCTGGGAGTTACCACAACCTTTTCCAACTGCAGTGAAGTATCTCCAGAAAGCTACTGTCTGTATGAAAAAATACTCCATCACCTAAATCATTTTGAATACGTTCTCAGGGTTTATTTCCTGTCTCAGAATGGCATGCTTTCTTAACTGATGCTAATTCAATTATGGAGAGAAACAAAATTATTTCCCAGAAAGTGAGTATTTTCGCATCCAAGATGAATTACAACAACATGCAGCAGATACACTTCGTTTAATAGATATTGCCACATTTTGCTGTTGTGTGTACATATCTGCTAAAAGGACTAGAGCATAGGGAGATTTCAGCTAAATATATAATCAAGGTTTCAGTTTTGTTCAAAACTAAGATTATTGTGAGATACTAAGTATCTTAGTGCTACCAAGATGCCTCAGCATTTTCCAAAAAATAATAATATTTACTTGAAAATATCTAAGTAGCTAAATGTACCACATCTTTGTACCACAGTATGTTCAGGATATGCCTCTGCATTGGAAAACACAGGTCAAATTACATCCCTGAAAGGGCACTGGGTTCTATATCTAAGATCTAAGAATACAAACATTCTGCTAAAATTTCTGTAAAATTTCACCAGTTTTCAGCAGCTGATTGAAATGCACAAGTGACTTGGAATCTGTAAATCTTTCCTCATCCCCTTGTGGCATTTGATGAAGTTCCTTAATCAAGAATAACATAATGGATTTTAAGGCCACAGGGGACCATGATGATCATATAGTCTTACATTCTGTACAACACAGACCACAGAAAGTCACAGAGCAATTTCTTCATCAGAACACTAACTACAGGATGTATTTCTTAAAGAAATCTAGCCTTTGCTTAGATACTACAAGTGATGAAAAGACCACCAAGTCTCTAGGTAGACTGTTCCAACACTTAATTAACCAAGTTGTTAAAAATTTGTGACCTAATCTAGCTTCTAGTCATTGAATCTCTCATGAAATTATCTGCAAGATGAAAGAGTTGTCTACACTTAGAATAAAAGGTCATAAAAAGCTCTGTCTTATTTCTGAATTTCTTGGATTAATCTTCTTTCTACCATAACTGTGGGCATGATGTTGTTATGTGCTACAGGGGTTGTTTTTAATTAGTCTTTCAGACTGTTGCTCTGGCATAAAATATGTGTGTGATGTGTGTGTGTCCAAGCCAAATATAACTTGGTGAACATGAGAACTATCATCAGGAGGGTTTACGGTTAGACTTGATGATCTAGAAGGTCTTTTGCAACCATAATGATTCTACGATTCTATGTCCAGATCAAATGTCCTGCTCTAACCACATATATAGCTCCTTTTTGAGACATTCCTTTTTTAAAGACCAAGAGATTTTCTTCTTTTTTTTCTCTACCTATTACCCACAGGATAACTGAAATCCCCTGAGGCACTTTTTATAACATTCAGTTAATTTAAATGTCAGGGAGAGGCTGTACGATTGCTCTTTGCAGGAATACTCTAGCAACCAAGTGATGCTTTCCGGTTGGGAAATGGGAAAAGGACAATCTCCTCTGCATTCTCCTCTCCTCTGCAGCCTCCTGATGTGCAGAAGGAACCCCAAGAGATACTGGAGAGATACCTGGGTTGAACAGAAGGCCCAGGTCCAGCTACAGGGAAGGAGCAATCACAACCACAAGACAAAAACCAACTGCATGCTCAGATTGTGCCACTGTCCTGGAGCTGAGACTAAGCTTTACCACCCCAAAAATGACAAGATGATGGTAGAGAAAGGGACACTGAAAAATACTCCTCCTACTGTTCTGAAACCTAGCTTTCTTTTCCCAAAGAGGCTGTGAAGTTTCGATCATTCTGGGCATCAGGTTATTTTATTCAATAGCTAGTGTTCAATCCTGGCATTAGTATCTTCAGGAAAGTTTAACCTACTGCTTCTTGTTATTTAAATTTCTCTTATCAAGAGGTGGATACAGAAAAGACTTGCCCAACAGAATTATTGACACAGTAATCTAGTTCAAAGGACATTATACCTGGCCTCACATTAAAAAGGAAAAATGTAATAATAGGTTCTATACATGCTGCTCACTGTCTCTTGGTATTTGAATAATAGAAGAACCTTTTACTTGTCCTTGAACAAAATACCAACTCATATACTACAGATGGAGGTAGAAGCCTACAATGCATATAATACTAAATTTAAGTGAATACATTAAAAAAACTAGGAGGAAAGGAGGTGAAAAGAAGATGCTATCATACATCACATATAAAGACTCTTTTTTTCTCTTTGAATGGGATTTTTAAAAGTAATTGATATTTTTATGGAGTGCTAAGCAACTTGCAACTTATTAACATTTACCAGAAGATAGGATTTTATTCTGCAACCCTTTGGCTGAAAATATGTCATGCAATTTCATTAGCTAGAGACAGTTACAGTTCTGAGGAAGGGCCCATGATGATAATAATAATAATAATAAATCACATAGAACACAACTCCAAGAGAAATGCAGGAACAAAAGCAACAAAACAGGAATTTATGCACAAACGTAATCAAAGTACTGCACACACATATTTGTCAGATTCTTTTAAAAAAATTATGATTCTGAGAATACTTATTATACATCAGTGGGATTGCAAAAATGCTTGTAAAGTTTGATAAACTTGGCAATGAGAATTGGCTTTATCCACTTCAGTATTGTTTTTAATTATATGATTAAAAACACAGCTGAATTAAAAACTCAATGTATATTAAGTTGTTATTCCAAATTACCTGACATCCTATTTTCAAAACATCCATCAGAGTCACAGATACACTTTTCCTAGTTACATGCCTGTAGTGTTTGATGACCCAAACTCTATATAATAATTCTTTAAAAAATCCAACAGTTCAACAGCTTAGAGTTTAACTTTGCCTTAGCAGCACAATGGCAATTTTCTCTGAAGATTTTTCTTGCCAGGGTAGTTGTGAAAGTACCTATGTTCTAAGCCACTATGGAAAACTTTGCAGGAGAACAGAAAGAAAATGGGTACTTAGGATGCAGCTTGTTTATGCAAACATATAAATGACAATAAATTCATGTTATGAGCAGTAAACTTGCTGCATGAAAGATTCATGAGAGAGAAAGAAAAAACTTTTCTTCGATCACTGGTTGGGCAAAGATGCAGATGGGATGAACCAGTTTTTCAGCATTCAATTAGATGATGTTTTCATGCCAGCACTAGCTAACATACCACCTCCACAAGTCATTCTTTTTCCTTTTGGGATTAGAATTGTTTACATTCTAAAATACAAACTCTTTCATGTGAATTCTTGAGGCAAAAAACCTACATAAGAGATGAGTGTTAAATAGCGCCTATGGCTCTAAGTAACAAGTTTGGCAGATCTGCAAAAATGTCACAATCTTTGGAAATGCTGCTGAGGAAATATCTCCTATTCCAAATCACATTTTCTGCTCCAGTAGAATGCCTCAGAACAGAGATTTGCTGAAAAAAAATATATATTTATGAAATATATGTATATATAAAATATATATTTTCAGATAGAGTGAAAAAAACAGTTCTATAATATTCATGTGCCTCTGAGATGAGTTGATTGTGAATCCCTTTCTTCACTGAGGAGACTTTAGTGCTGGAAGCAAAAAAACATATCATAACATTCAAAGCCTGCACTTATAGTGAGCTCACCTGTATATTTAGGTAACTATAATAAACTGACCAGGTAATTTATATTTAACATGGAAAGAATCCTACCAGAAACCTAACTAACTGCATTTTGAAAATATATAACCATCTTCACAGCCTACTGTCAGTGTGTTTCTCAGCAGTGTTTCCACTTCTTTTCGGAAACCAAGTACTAAATCTTTCCTTTGAAAATAAACTGTATACACACCATTTCACACACGTTAACAGAATTGCTACCCTGTAGATATCCAGTAACCAGCTCTCTTTCATACCTACACATCTCTATCTAAAAGAGATCATTGACCAAACACAGTTTTGTTTTCTCACAGCTTCTTTGAAAAGTTTGGCAACCTCATATTAAGATAGGTGTACACAATCTGATATATAATACTATTTTACAAATTTTCAGTTCATGCTCCAAAAGAGATTTTCAGTTTTCTTTTAACTTGATTTCCATTATGATGTTGTGTAAGATGTATACTAATGGTAATACCCAGATATTACAGGCAGGGAGTGGAGTGACGGCGGCTTCTACTCATGCTGAGCCTTTACACAAACCTTCGCTTCTACCACACACAACTCTTACATGCTACTTAACACACTCAGGGAAGGTGCTCCAAGCATGACTTTAATTGCAATGGTAAAGTCAGATGATAATGACATATATGTAGAAAAAGAGAGGGCTGACAGCAGGGCTGCTTGATTGGGTAATGGTAACAGCTTTCTGCAAAGCCTTTCAGAGGGACAGCAGCATTCAGAAGAGATATCACACTTCAAAAGTTATCAATATCACATTATGCTCTAACCTTACCTCTCTGAAACATACAATCACACTTACTACTTTTACTGGATATTTATTTTTATACTTTTATTACCACTTCCAGGAACATATAAAATTATGCAAGTGTATGCAGTGTTTATACTCATCTATATAGCTTTAGGACATTCACAATATTTCAACGTAAACAAAACAAAACAGCTTATTTTTCTCTGCCAGAATGCATTTTGTCTTATTTCTAATCTTGGGAAACAACTGAACCTATTTCTTATTTTTACTAGAAAATAAATGTGATCCCATAAAAAAAAACAACAACAAAAAAAACAGTATCTCCCATTCACTCGAGTGCTATCATTTCCTCTCTCTTTATCAGGACTAAATCATTCAAGCTCTATCACCCTACAGTTCAGCCTGTCACATCTTTATGTGTCTGGTGACCGATGTAATCATCGTACAATCTGTGTAGTCTCCACGGGAATTATCTAACCTTCTAGAACACTTTGTAGCATTGTGCTCGGAAAAGCTTAACTGCTCTTCTTCCCAAGCAATGCTTAAATCTCCTTGTATCTCTGAAAACTGACAATACATATTTCCAGTTCTGGATCCTCCTCTGCCAAGCTCAGTCAAGGTTTGTCACACAAGGTATAGAGAAAGAGATCATTTAAATCTACTTTCATTGTAATCCAAAAGAAGCCTCAAACTTTCTTGAATCTGGTGGTGCAGAATTTGAAGGGTATCTTGGGTAGCACTATTGCAAGCGCTATTTATGTGCTCTTTGCAAGAACGTCGATTCTTCCCAGCTCCTTTGAAAAGCAGATACAGACTGGTAATAAATGCTCTTCTTTTTTAAGTGAGACTATAAGCCATTTCATATTGCTGTCCCTATTTCCTGGGACTCATCATGTTAATATAAAGAAAGAATGTTTTCAGCTAAATAAAAAGTGAATCTGGATCTTTCTATTCAGATATATCATATCCAGAGACAAGTCATACGAAATACAAAAATGACTAGTCAAGTGGAGACATTAGCAAAACCCATTTGTTGGAATAATATAGAAATTATCCTCAGTTAAACGATGTATTTTTAAAATAGGTCCACATCTGCCCCAAAACCATCATTAAAACAGTTTCCAACACCAAGGCAAAGCTGCTACTGCTTCAAAACTCTGTCTTTAATTTGCTACAGTCTCTCTATACTTAAGTGCCATATTGGATCATGATCAGAAATTTTATTCTGTCACTATCAAGACGTCCCTCTTTGAGAAACTGGTTTACCTGAGAAACATAAAAATGAATTAGTTGCTAGATGAACTAGCTCACTTCAGCTGTAGAAGATTCATAAAAGCAGTCTCACAATAGCAAACAGGGGTAGATTTATCACACTGATACCACATTCATTAGTTCAGTGTGCAATATACTAAGAGAAAAAAGATGCGGTGAGTCTTTCCTCAGTCCTTCATGTTGTAAAAAAATCCTATACTTTTAGCAAGACTCAACCATTTCATTCCATTTAATACCATTATTCTTTTGCAGAAAAGAATTAACTTTTCTCTATCTTTGTCCATTATCCTAATTTAATTAACTGTCATCCTATCATTCCCCATATCATCTGTTTTCTTGCAGGGTTTTAAATTGTTAGCTTCCAAACTTGACATAAGATTTCAAACATGGAAAATTCACCAAGGGCAGATTTTAGCTGCCTGTCATAGCAAAAAGCTTAAATCAAAAACAGAAACTCCCTACTGATCTAGGTCACAGTCCTCAAGAGACCTTACTTCTCCCACATTTTTTCCTTCTAGAGGTAAAATAAACCAAATAGACTTGCACTCTCTAGTGAGTCTAGATTTTTCAGTCTCATTGCTTCACCAGTGTTCATCTTTACTCACCAAGTAGCTTAGAGCGTGGTAGGAGAAGAATCCTTCAGACAGAAGAGAGAAATAGAAAGCAGGTCTTCCAGTATCCCTTTTGGTGCTCTACCCAATGAGCTTTCATGCCATCTGTCATTTGGAGGAAAAGAGGATGGACCAAAACTTAAAAGTAAATTGAGGTAGTCTTCCCTTTGGCAGGACCAGCAAACTTTCTCACCCCTGAGGTTTCACGACTCAGCCACTGAAACACTACATGTCATTTATGAAATGTATCCTCACAAGATGTTTTGTATTCTTGACTCTGAAGTTACATCTGTATTATTAAATCAAACAGTGTCCAAGAGGAGGCATCCCTTCTGTGATTCTTAAATAGTCCATGTACTTCTGGGCTTGCTTTTGACCAATTAATACTCTGACAAGCAATTTCCAAATGTAATTCTTGACAAACAGAGATACTGTTTTGCAGAATTGAGCATCAAGGGGTACTCCAAGGCTCAGAGACATTTAATTTACCAAAATGTAAATTATGTCACTCAGTTTACAGATGCAGTCTGCATGGAAAGTACTTGGCTCTCCAACAAGGCAAGAAGAGGTGGGCACCAAAAGCAAGACTTAGCTTTTAAAATGTGTGGGACTGACCACATACGGAGGAATTTTCTCACTGTGTCAGTGTCCAGGACTATGTAGAAGCATACACCTCCTCCCAACCACAATAGTATGGTTGGTGTCCAGCACAGGGTGCAGGATATACCAGAGAGGGCAGCAAAAAAAAAAAAAAAAAAAAAAAGGCAACCAAGAGTTTACAGTGCTTATTCATCTTTATCTTTCCTACCCCATACGGTCTTATGTAAAATATGTCAAAGATTAATTATCTACACTTTTAAATACAATGTTATATCTAGTCTGATTCTATGCAGAATCCTCCTTTCCAATTCTAGCATTACGTTATGCCTTTGCTGCTCTAAGTCATAAACCAATACATGGAAAAAAATTCTCCAGGAGGAGTTGTTTTAATGAGAAACTTAAGATTAAACTTTTTGGTTTTGTTTTTGTTTTCTTAAATCCTTAATAATTCTGATTTTCATTTGCTTAAAATAAAGAATTAAAAACTTGCTGACAGCTGGTAAAATGTAGCTAGTGCATGTATACTTCAGAGCATTTTTTTAAATTTCAGTTGATTAATACCCATCGTTACACTGGATGCTATGAGCAGGAGGAACTGTGTTTTGTTTTGCATAAACACTGCCTTCTCTGTAAGATCCTGGCTTCTCTATAAGTGCACTCCAAAAGGAATTGCCTTCAGAAGTGACACACCTGGAAGCAAAGACTTCTAAAGCAGCAGTGATAGGCAGTTCAAAAAGTATAATTGATAAGAGACTCAACTATCTAGTCCAAAGGTCTCTAAACCTTCCATTTTATATGAGATAAAGAGGACAAAACAGATTTTTTATGATTTGTTAATAAATAACATTAATAAACAAACATTATCTAATTTTTCAACTTGAAAAAAAAATTAGTTGTTAATACCCTAATGTCTTTTACTCATGTTCTTACGAAGTTTGCTGCAAACCATCAATATCAGAGATAGGAACTAGAATAAGAAGCACCAATGCGCAGGGAAAAGGGGAGAGCACTGCACATTTATCCTACGCAAAGAATTATCACACCTGTAGAAATGCAGAGGCTTCATGTTTGTACTCCAAAAAGGAGAGTTTAAAGAGAATTTTCTATGAACTCCTTTTCTTCTCTTTCAGCCTGCCAAGCAGGCTATCCTCATGGTGAGATGCAAAAATTCCCTGCGTAGATTCCTATTCTGTGGTCACAGCATTTCTATAAAATCCTTGGCAAACTTGAAAGGACTTCTATGATGTTATCAATTCTTACGTCACTATAAAATGATATACAGCCTTTCAAGTATAATTGAAGGTGACACACACAATGGGTTGACTGTATTTCTAAATCTGACACATCTCTATTACACAGCATTTCAACTGAACTGGTAGCTTTCAAAACTTTCAATCCTCATTAGAGCCTCACTGAAGGCACTGTTGAGGTATGCAGTCCCTTTGGACTTCCCTCAATCTATGGAGTCAGAAAGCCTTAGTACACCTGTGCCCTACGGATCTCATGCAAATTAGTTTCCCTGATGGAATTAAAACAACGGCAGCATTCTTAAAAGATGTCTGTAGAAGATCCCTAGAGCCTTTTCTTTCTTCCAGATGAACACAATGATGTGAGCAGGAAACTTCCCCTTTGGAAGCCGCAGCAGGATTTTCCTTCTCTCCACTCTCTATCTCCTGCACTCCCACTGCTCCATTAGCAGTGACTTGCAAGACTGTTACATCTTTTGCCATAGAAGGAGTGGCACAAGTTGCTAATTTACTGGACTGAGAGACCCTAAGGGGCTCCTAAAGGTTTTACGGTGGCATATGTTTTAGGGTAAACCAAGGAGGACTATGTGCAAGGGAGAGAGCTTGGCAGGTTTTGCACATTTTGCGTTTCATCATGTCTATTTCTGTCTTTGCACCACTTACAACAGCAAAAACTGATGGGACCTGAGAGTAAATTCATTGAGAACTGTTCAACTTTGTGCCGCACAGCACTGCAAGTGTTTGCTCTTAAGTGCAGGTCTTTAATAAGAAAGGTAACAACAAAAATTGTTCTGCCACTTTATGTTTAGCCATCATTCTGACACATTTTTGAGTTACTTGTTTAACTAAATGGCCCTTGTCTATAATCTGCAGGGTGTACTGGATGATGAACATTTTCAAATTACATGGTTTGCAGTTCCTAGTTCCACTGAATTTACAGCTGCTTGCAGACTCAGTGAACTGCATTTGATAAGGCTGTGTCCAATCCAGAACCTTTCTTTAGATACATAATTGGAACTACTCTTCCAAATCTGTTTCACTTAGACTACAGTCATATTCTGACAGCCACTCCAAAACCGCCCATCCTGCCATAATCAGTTGGTGGTGGGCGGATAATGCCATTTAATCATTTCTCTCCCAAGTCCTGGCACACGTGAATTCCATAGCAATAATCAGGTTGTGTCCAAGCAGAGACACTGGGTACCCTGGAGCCTGCAAACTTGCGGTGTGACAGTGATAAATTCAGAAGCACAGATGTCACATTAAGGGATAGTCCAGACTTTCTGCTACCATTCCGAGACTGGCAGGTGTCTGGTAAAGAACTTAGTGGAGTCCTCCATCTGCTTGACCATCCACAGCTCATATACGGAGCAGCTCTCCACTTCCAATGGTAGTATTACAGCTTTCTTGAAGTCCATATTACAGTAAAAGGCCCGTACAAACATACCTGCTTGCACATTCTCAAAGTGATTTGTTTATGGTTTCCTTCCCTCTGTCACTTTTCAAAAATGCAGAACTTCCAAATCCACTGATAGCATATAACAAATACGTCTTCCCCAGGTGATTTTCAGTTTTCTTCCAAAAACAGATTTCAGGAAAAAAAAAAAAAAAAAAGAATAAAAAACCCTACTGTTATTCTCTGTGTTGTATAGAAACCACTAAAACAAAAGTCTTAATAGGTGCTTCTTACCCTCCTCCCCAGTTTATTTGTGTGATCTCCTAATTAAGATACATAAAGAAAAGTGGATTGTGACTTTATAGGCAATGAACAATGTATAAAGCTATCTTTGGATGATAGCTGTTAGAAATATTATAGCAGAACAAGGAACAATTTCATGAGTTGTAAATGGAAGCCCTAGAAGCCTAATTCTGCCTTCTATTTTAAGAAGAATGATACTGCTTTTATTCAATTTTAAAAATATCTTTTTATTCATAAGTGAGTTAAAGGAGCTCAGCTGCTGTGCTGCTCAAAGGACAAGGACATGAGACATGCTCCTGTAGCACCATTAGTTTTATGCTCTCGCACGCTGTCATAACAGGAAAACACTTATTATTTAATCCAAAGTCATTTGAGTTTATTGCTTTCTCTGGTGTGGAGGGATTTGCAGGAATCCCTAACACATTTCAAACCCAGCTGTTATGTGACAAACCTGTTGCCAGCAACAGCCACTCTGCTGGTGGCAGCTTTCCTTACAGGAAGCCCAACTGGTGCTGAGCACTAAAGACTGGTTAAGCACTTTCTGCAGGAAAAGACAGTGGATTCTTGGATAGACAAAGGTGCTTACCTTCTGCGGGTAGAGGAATTTATCACACCTTCTGCTGAAGAACATCCTAAGATGAACAGCAGGTTACCTACATATTAAAGCCCTCTATAAACATTAACTTTACTAGAAATGTCTCTGTGTTTGATGACGCTATTTCAGGGCATTAAGGCCTTAAAAGTTGGGACTTCAGGCACAGATATACTCTGCTGGCTAACTCTGTAAGTGAATTTCTTCAGTAAAGCTGGCAAGGTCAAAGAGCTGGTGGGCACTGCATACGTGTGTTACTTATAGCTATATCATTTGGCAATTTTTTTAGTTCTTTTTGAATCTTTACCACTTTGTAGGAGCATTTGGGTTGATAAATCTAGTTGTTACAACAGCTGTGGAAAAAGAGAAAAGTCCAGAAAAATCAACTGAAATCAAAATTTTCTTTTTATTTTTAAACACACCTGTATATGCTAGATATCTGGTACCACTTCTACTAACAATTTTCAGCCTATAAACCACCGCTGGTCAGGAAAGCTTTTCATTTTCTCAACAGTATGCCATTCCAAGACTGATAAAACAAAAAGTTTGAAATGAAGGGAATTTTGCAAGTTTGCTCACAGCATTAAAGGGTAGAAAAAGGTATTCCCTTTAAACACTCTCTTCCTGCTCCATTCCCCAAGAGTTGCACCATATCATGCACTGCCTCATGTGTAGGAAGAAAGATCCATCAGCTCCCTGCCAAATCTGCAGGTCTGGTTCCAAACATAAGGATGGCTCAACATAATTCCTGCTCTAGTGAACAGTAGAGTAGATTAGTATGCAAAAGAGTGCAGCTGACTAAATGCAAAGTCAGAGAAAAAGGGCATCCAAAGAAAGGTTTTTGCTGGGGAAAAACAAAAGCAGGATTGGGAATCTCAGAACCATCAATATTTCCTGGACTATTCTGGATTCAGATCAGTGGATCAACTTTGTGCCCATCAATACTAGACTGAGGCAGTTAAAGCAGATATAGACAGAAAGATATACACACACTTAACATATATGTAATTTTGATATATCTTATGAAGCCTTTTTTGGGGGGCGGAGGGTCAATCTTAATAGCCACTGTAAAGAAATATAACAGATCTGTCAGATACTTCTTTCCACAGAAGAAAAAAAAAAAAATCAGACCTTAGCTCTTACCTTTTATATAAGCTACACAACCATTCACAGGCATTCACTGCATTATATCACAGGCATGACATGTATAGATGGTAGGGCAAGGGTGAAAAAGGCAGCAGAGGGCAAGGCAGACTATTTGAGCATTCAGAAATTGGGAAGTAGGATTTGATTGTTTTATTAGAGAGAAGGTTAGGGGTTATGAGACCAGGAGAAGAGATAGTTCCTGATGGGAAATGAAGAGAGCCATAGAGTCAATTAAGTGTGTGGAAGAAATTCCAGATGGGGATGGAGCAGCAGAGGAGCCTCACGCTATAACTGGAGGTGGAGGAGGGTGAGGGCTTGTGATGAGTTCAGCAGCAAGAATGGGAAATACACACTGTAAATCACAGGCACTGCCTTACTCGCCTAGCACAGGAAACACAGAGAGGTCATTGTTTGTTTCACTCAGGGTTACACATGCCATGTTACCTTTGGCTATCTATCTATCTATCTATTTATCTATCTATCTATCTACCTACCTACCTAGCTACCTATACACCTAAAGGGACTGTCAGACCACTATGGAACAAGGCCAAAAGGACAATTTTTACCCAGAGGCTTATGGAGAGTAGGCTGGGGGCAACGGGAAAAGTGTAAGACTTACATGAGTTATGCGAGAGGAAATGTAATACATCTGTATATATATATTTATTTTTAATAATCAAAAATCCAACAATTTCACTTAGGTTAAAAAAGAGTCTAAAATATATCTTGACTCACGAGCCTTGGGAGCTTCAGGTTTACTGTTTATAGCCCTTATTTTATCTTTTAAAAATGGATCTATACAGGATACTACAGGGAGCTGAAATAAATCTGAATAACTAAATAAATACAACAGTATAGTCATGATCACCTGCATGTATTACTACCCCATAGGGAGTATATGTATTTTTGGCAGAGCTTCTAGTGTCTGCCAGTGTTTCCCCTGTGGAGCTGTAATACGTTCAAGTAGTCATGACTATATCTAATAAAAACTGCTAAAAACAACATTATTTCTGAAAAATTAATCCTGGCCCCAAGACCAAGTGAAAAACAAAAATAAAATATACTCTTACTCATAAAGTGAGTCTCTAGCTCTGTGTGCATTAGAAGCATCCCACATGAATATGAATCACTTTGGGAAAACAACTACCAGGTTAGATACCCTTTGCACATTAGTATAACATCAAAAAAGCAATAATCTAAAAATCATGGAAAGGTCAGAGCTTGCCTTCTTAGGCTGAAGGTGCTTCTCCATAAGTTTTTTAACATCTAAGTAATGCCAATGTACTCCTGATTGCTCTGAATCTCTAGAGAAAAAAATATCAGTTACTAGCCCTGGGAGATTCTTACGTATAAAATCTTCTTCCTTTGGGTACAGCCACTTAAAAAGAATGGACACAGGCATTGTGAAACTCTATAATCTCATTAGGAAAATACATATAAATTAAAAATATAGTATTTATTTAGAATAACACATGTATCTTAAAGCTGAGATCAGCAAGTCTGATACTAAATTCAAACACATTTCTAGCCACATGGAGAAGGTATTTGGGAACAGTCAGCATGGATTTGCCTTTCTCTTACGTGACCGGTCTGATTGCATCTGAGAATAAAACAGCAGGAATGAGTACAAGCAGAGAGCTGCAGATGACATTTACCTCAGCATTTATCTCAAGGAAAGCTTTCAGCACTATCTCCCATAATATTCTTGTATCTGAGATAGATAGACTTTTATGGTCTGGAAGGGCAGAGAAACAGAAGAAACACCAGGAGACCAGGTGTAGAGGGCAGTGGTTATGGGGTCGTACTCTGCCAGAAAGCTGGTCACAACTGGAGGACCATAGAGCTCTTCTTCATTTAATGAACTTAGATGTGCCTTGAGGGTGACAGATGGGCTGAAGCTGCGTTAGGGAGGGCTGGGTTGGCCACAAACTCTGAGCAGCCTACTGGACCCCAGGGCTGACCCTGATGTGAGCAGCGAGTTGGGCAAGAGACCTCCAGAGAGCTCTTCCTACATGAGTTATTCCTGTCATTCCTGAATCAGCCACTAGACTGCTCATTTCTTATAGTTTACAAAACTTACTTGATGAAGTACTTACTTCTGAACTTACTTCTGCAGAGTTATTTTGAATGTTGGGCTTAAGACTAAATATAATTCTAATAAATTTTGATAAAAGATACCATATTAGCACAGTAACAGTAAAGGTAAATAATGATTAACAGCCACAGACCACTTAATGAGGAGGGATATTAGCAACAAAATAATTTTAATAAAATCCAGTGAAAAAACACTGAAGTAGGGGAGAAATTATATTGTTATAGAGAATGGGCAGCTGTATTCTTGAAAGCAGTGAATCTGAAAGAATTTAAAGGTCATCGCAGACAGAACTCCATACAAACTTCTACATCTTAAAGTCTAAGGTGATATTTGGATGTTCAAGCAGGTAAATAAAAGTAGGAGGAAATAAGGAAGACATGTTAACCATTTTGTGTAGCATTTAACAATATTATCCAGCGATATTACAAACAGAGTTTGCTCCATAACTTTAAAAATAGAAAATTGGAAAAGGCAAAATATTATTCTCCAGAGCTAGGGTAAATATGTTTTGGCAAGAAATTTAAGAGATTAATTGTATCAATGAAGAGACAGTTTGATTATGATATATAAATGCTTCAGGGTGATAGTTTCATATATTTTATCTGAAACTAAAATGCTACTTAAACCAGGTATGAAGTGCATAACAAGAGTACATGGCTGGAAGTTAAAGTCATTCCCATTCATATGGCACATTTTTCAATGACACTAGTTATCCATTAAAATGGATAACCAGAAACAATCACATGTTCCCTATAGTTCCCTACTGTGATGCCTTTCTAGAAAACATATTGAATTTATTAATATGATTGCAGATGTGAGAGATAGGACATTTAGAAAATTCATCAGTATTTGCCTGGAAGGGATACAGAGAGAAACTAACTGCATTCGAGACAATTTGTGCAGAGGTGAAGTAAAATGACTAATTTACGGTGTTGCAATGGAGAAGGATCATACGCATGTTTTAACTGAGGACATGATGGCTTCCTCAAATGATCTAGCTCAGACATTTGTAACACAGCTTTAATAGTTTCAATTCAGTAGGTATCAGTTTAAGTGTAATGGACAAGCAGCCAGATGGTATAATGATATCTTGTGGTCTTAAAACTTCTGATTTCGCACAAAAAAAGTATATATATACTACAGTAACTGTGCTTTAGCTTGACCATTTGTAAAAGCATGATATCTGGAGCACAGTGATGTAAGATTTATTTAATGTTTGTGAAGTCATTTGAGAACTCTGAATGAAGAGCAATGCATTAGTATTGTGTAACTCACAAATGATCTACTTGTACAAAGCAAATCTTGGATGAAACCACGGATAGGAGTTTGCTGGT
This sequence comes from Crypturellus tataupa, assembly GCA_034781795.1. Taxonomy (NCBI): domain Eukaryota; kingdom Metazoa; phylum Chordata; class Aves; order Tinamiformes; family Tinamidae; genus Crypturellus; species Crypturellus tataupa. The sequence goes on from JAWLRI010000607.1 coordinate 2,726,069, forward strand.
TTTCTGAGTAGGTCTAGTGTTCTATACACAGATGCACAAGGCACCCCAGTAAGCAAATAACTTCTTCTAAGGCAGCAGTTTTCCAGGCAGGCTCACATGAAACTTCTAGAAGGAAAAGAAATAGGAACACCACAGCTCCAGAAGGCTGTTTGTCACTAGCGACCCTTGAAAACTGCGGATGTGTTCTGCATTGGCATCGGTGCTGCCAAGCTTGGGAGGGAACCATTGGCTCTTCTGGATTAAAGATCTGCTGCAGCAATGGATGAGCATTGCAGCAAAGTGGCCTCCACATAAAAAATATTTGGAGAAAGACTCGTAATCAATTATGTTTATTAATCTAACTATAAGCTCATTCATCATTACGGTACATTATTTGTGTTGCCCAATTCATGTGGTGCTTTTAGCAAATCACAGGAAGAAAATTGTGACCCCACTGTGATTCTATAAAGCGGGAGAAAGTCCAGCTGCAATAATAAGGGCAATGAGCAGAAAGCAAAAGCAACAACTAGATTTGCAAAAAAACAAGGCATGGTTGGATGTGCGTTAAAGACAGAGTCTAATTCCAAGGCCCAGGGAAAGCTCTCGGCTGGGCTCCCAAGTAGCTGGAGTGTTGCTGTTTGTGCCTTCTTTTAAACCCACTCATGTCCCTTATACAGTGCCTCTTCCAGACAGTGACATCCTTTGCCATTTGGAAAACTATTTTCTTCTAATCACTCCACAGTTGTGTTTTATACAGAAAGACATTATTTCTTGTAGACAGGTCCATGGGCCCAGGAGCCTCCTACCAGCATTGGTAGGAGGCTCCTGGTGCTTCACACACCTCTGTGGAGAGCGAGACACTGGCAACTACTTTCTTTATACCTTCCATGCGAGACCAATGCAAATTCTCATTATGCCTGGGAAAGCCTGTCTGCCCTGTTAACAGGGCCAAGAGATTCAGTGCCCTGATTTTTCATTTTGCTACAAATTTGCAAGTTTTTTATGGGGGCCAACTTGTAAACAATATAAACATAAGAATATATATAAAGGACACTGGGACATTTAAATTCTTATGGCATCTTATGACATTTACACAAGTGTAGAGCTAAAGACATATGATTTCCAAACAATGTGCTTTAAATAGCAGATACAATGATATTCCCCTTGACTTCTATTTTTCATAGTTATTACTAACACAAATTTACAAAAGACAGAGCTGAATATTTTACTGCTACCAGAGTGACTTTACCACTTTTGCTAAATAAGTGGAACCAGAAGCTAAGCCATCTTACATTTGCAATTTTAAGAAATTTAAATTCACATTTTGACCTTTTAGGTACTTTAATGCCCTGGTTAGCATATGACAGTGATTATGTTTCATAGGATGTTAAAAGTAATTCACAAAGGTTATGCAGATAGCACTTTTTAAAGTAGCCTAGTGGATAATACCCGACATATGCAACATTTTAATCAACTTCAGCCTGTCTAATGGAAGTGTAACAGTGCCTGCCCCTTCAGCTATTTGAATGAGCAGAAAAACGGGGAAAGTGCTAGAAGCATTTTGCCATTTGGCTGTTAACTTCCCCTTTGTCCTCTACTAATGCACTTGAACCCTCACCCACAGCAATTGCTGGGTGCCTGCAGAGAAGGTGATGGAGTTTCTCTCCATTCAGGGTCACTGTTCAGCCCTTACGCTAACCTGGTGTTTTAGGGCTAAAGACACGACTGTGGAAGGCAAGATGACAACAAAGTGGATTTATTTGCTGTGGGAGTAAATTTCCACTGTGTAGATAATATCATACATTTAGATTTAATTATGAAAGCATTTAAATGCACTGATCTGTTGGTTGTGATCAGTAGTTACAAACCATCTGATCTTTTTGGAAAGCTGAGGTGTTTTTGAGAGAGGTGTTTGTCCGCACCCAGACAAAATATACAGAGACCATACTTGGTGTATCATGTGGACATAAGCCCCTCCCTTAGTAGTGCTGCAGCTTTCTGAATGGAATGACCATAAAAAGAAAAAAAAAAAAGAATCCTTACCCTATACCTTTTTAAGGAATTTTTCATAAAAAAAAAAAAATACAAATACAATGGCAGTGAAGTTTAACAAATTGTTAATGAAACAGAAGATGAAATTTAGCAACATGCAAAAGAAATTTTATATTTTTCCTTCTCCTCCTTGCCTTATTTCTAGAGCATATCACAGCATGAGGCAGCCCTACTCTGCAAATGGTACAAGGAGCTTTAGCTGTGGCATTTTAACAAGCCTAAATGATTTAGAGTCTATCCTGATCTTGTTATTTGATTGGACACAATTAGTATGAGAGAGGCATGCCTGAGTGCACTGAGCTGTGAGCAATAATGGTCTGACCCATTAAGGGACTTCTCTAGGTATTGTGTGCGGGCAAATAGGGCAGTCAATGATTTCAGCTGTATCGCTGAAAAAGGTGAGAGGTGGGAGGTACTCAGATGATGCTGGCTTTCCCTTTCCCCACTCTGACTTTTATCTCTTCTGACTGCTTATGTAAAATCCATGGACAGGGAGCTGGCAAAAGCAAAGCTGCAGCCAGAGTCAGAAGAAAAGGTGAACAGAGCTATGTAGAGAACTACATCACTATGCAGCAGATAGGAATGGCCAAGGCGCCTTTCTCCCTTGATTTCATCCAAGTCAGTGCCTTTCCCCCTCTCCTCTTTTTTTGTTTTGAGAAGTCTGAAACTGAAAGTGGTAAAGTGCATTGAGCCTATGTTCTTTGCATTCCACTTCTAGAGCCAGACAAATCAAATTTAAAGAGCAAAATGCATCTTCACAAATTTCCCAGGCTGGTCCTGTGGATTCTGAAGTGCAAACAGTTTGCTTTAATTGCTAGGTGGTTACTGCACTGAAACAGCTGCCTGCTCACTTGAGTCCTATCCTCCTCATCAGTCTCCATCAAGTTACTGTCTCACATGAGGATGAGGGTAATTTGGGGCAAGCATATTTTTAATGAGCTTCAAAGCATCCAGCTAAATGATATCTCAGCTAGCCCAGGGTGAAAATGTATATATTCTGGTTTTATTATTGATAATGTGGCTTCCAAATTCCTTTTAAAAAATTCTTGCTATTTTACTTTCCTCAACCAACTTGCAAGTGTTGTTAAAACTGTATTACAGAGGTTCTCCAGTTTGTACTCTGGACACCCCAGTGCATAACTCATACTCTCAGCTCATATTGCTTTTAGTAGGAGTAGAATCACAGCTACAGGTCTTGCTGCCTCTGGGCTCCTTGGAGCTTGTACTTGTGTTTGTGTGCGTGCATTTGTATTAACCAAAAGCAGTAGGAGGCATGGGCCAGCCTTTCCACAAGCAGATGACCAAAGTAATCACATTGTCCCCACGCCTCCATAGGCAGAGAGAAACTTTTGCTGTCATGACCGTGACATTGTTTGACCACTTGTTAAAAATAATCAAACCTGGGGGTGGGTTCTTCAAGCTAGAATCTTGCATATTGTGAGAGGTGGAGAAGGTGGAAAAAAAAAAAAAAGGAACAAATCTCTGAAACTGTGCCATTTCATTACAATCTTAAAAGCGAGCTTCAAATACAGACTTCTGTAGAAGCCAAAATTAAACCTCATCAAAACAATTAGTTTTCCAGTCAGAAAAATTCAGTCAGCTCAAGCAGAAGTTTCTGGAAGGCAGCTCTATCCTGACATTGCTTAAGAGGAGATTTCAAATGCTGTGAGAAAGGAAACTTGCTGTGGACAGCCCTCATGCATAGTTTGAAGCTGAATTTTAGAAAAAGAGATATCAATCAATGCAATCCAAAATGAGACACAGGAATGGGTAGGGATGAGTGCCAGTTGCAAAATCATTTGCAGAGGTCAGCAGTGTGTGCACCATTTGGAACAAGAGGCTACTGAGAGCCACAGGCTGGGATGAATACTCCATGGTAGCAATGGACAAATTTACAAGTGAAGGCAATTGGACCGACAGATTGAAAGCAGCTGATGCATTTATTAATTTTAAGATGGACATAGGCCTCTGTGCTAGGAATGGGTATTGCTTCTGGAAGAAAAGACATTGTATTGGAGGGCAAGCAGGTGAAGCTAAGTGGAGAGAACTGAAAGTATGATGCAATATTAGAAATATTACAAGTATGTTTGAGATAGATACAGGAAAGGAAGTGGATAGCATGAAAGGATTAATTTAAAGCTTGAAAAGCAACTAGAACAGCATTTTTAAGAAGAGCAGGTAACCAAGACCATTAAAGGAAAATTGGAAGATATCCTCTGGCAAAGGATCAGTGCTCAGGTGAACATTGCTAGGGTGTTTCACTATCAGAAAAGCTACAGGACTTGTAAATGTGGCTTCTATTAAAATCACATCTTTACATAACGTGTGTTGACAGATTTTGGCTCTGAAAGGAAGATGTGGTAATGACGCCCATGACTTGAACGAGCTTTCCAGAGAGCGCCTGGCAGGGCTCTAGCAAGCACCGCTGTCCTGCTCAGCCATCGGATATTGAAGCCAAGGCTGCCCGGGTGCGCATCCCAGCCAGAGCTCCTGGGAATGCACAGAGACCTCCTCAACCCAGGTTGGTATGGGAGCCGCTGGCAGGGGCCACCATCAGCAGCCTTGGTTTCCTCTCCTGGCAGCTGCAGCAATGGGACACAGCTTTTAATCTGGGCATGAGGGTATCTATTTAATCAAGGAAGCAATGAAACAGCCAGATGGAGCAGCAGGAAAATATCCATTACACAAAAGTGAAATGAGCCAAAATGAAAGGTCTACATACAAAAAGGAAGAATAAAATAAATAGGAAAGAGCTGGCAATTGAAGAAAAAAAAAGATCTGTAAGACTTAAAACGTCATGGCAGATATGTAATACCGAGAAAGAGTGCCAAAGTCTGAAGGCAGTGTGTGAGAAACAAGTGAGAAACCAAAATGACTGATTTCTGACCCTGAAGAGCTTTAAAGTATTAACACATTTCCATTTCATTTGTAGAATTCTTCGGCACTGTTCAAATAATATCTGTGGAGACTTGCCCAACAGAGAATGATATAATTTAGAAATTTGCTTTGGAAAGGCTGTAGTTATTGCATGGAGGATTTCTGAGGGAGAACTAGAAGGGAATTAGTTTTAATAAGATATTGTAATTACCACAAACATACTGCAAAAACCTGTGCCGTGGATCTAAAGCAGACCCCATGTACCCTGCAGACCGTAATGTTTTCCATTATTTGAGGTGGGAGTATTATTTTGATTTGTTTTTGATAAATTTTTTATAAGTAATTACTTAAATAGCTTTGCAGTAGGGAACCTTTATGGATGGTGACTCATTTGGATCCTGAAAGTCTCCTCTGGATCCTATCAGACTCCTAAGGGAACATGAGTATATCTGGTTGGTTGTGTTATTAATATTTGATTTTTCTCTATAAAACGGTAATGCTGGCTTGGGTGATTTCTATGAATATTTGAGTCCATAGGAGAACATAAAAAACAAATCTGCTATACATGAATCAGAAGACATATTTGCCTTTAAAAACAGGCAGTAAATCAAACAATTTTTTGCAAAAAAAAAAAAAAAAAAAGTTTTCTAATCCCCATGGCAACATTTTTCTTGTCCTTGTATGACACCAAAAGGGAGAGTGTTTATAGTCAATCACAGGTAAGCAGAAAATGAATTCACTTCAGCTGAGTTGCCATTTAAAGCCAAACAATTCTCCAGTCTTTGATACAACTTCCTGGAATTCATCAGTATTTGAAGAAACAAAAAGGTTATATACATGAAAAGTTTGGTGTACTCTGAAGTAATTGCATCAGGCTAATTATGTACATTCCTATTGATACAGTAACCAGTCATGTGTAATCATATAACAGATTACCCATATTTTTTTCAACTAATTTATTGTATATAGTCCTCATATAGCACATGTATTAAAAAGGCAAAAGATAGTTGATAATTTTAACAGCTGGAAATGAGTAGTAGATGGACATTTAGCAGGATGTCTCCTTTATTTCAGGAAGCTGACAAGATGCTGATATTGACTGTGCATCTGCACTATCGTCCTTGCCTATCCCATATGTATCTGCAGAATATCTGTATTTGTTATGTGGCTAGTTCACTGGAAAATTTCACTGAAATATTCACGCAGTAAAGCATTATTTTTTTCCCTTGCAGATCTACAAAGCCCCCAAGCCACTATAATGCTAATATGTGCTGTCATCATTGTGTATGTAAAACACTTAGATTTACTAGTTCCTGGACATCTTTCCTAGTGGCAAGCAATCACATTCATTTACAGCAAGGGGAATTATATAAGAGATTGCCTACTAAATATGCACCGTGTTGACCTATTAATTTCCTATTTGGAAGTGAAATAAAACCTTTATTTACTTTGCTTTCACACGATAGGCCACTGTTTCTGATAAGCCAAACAAGGTCAGGGTATCTTTTAATGTGAGCTACAATAAGAATCCATAGATGATATCAGTAAATACTATGTAGAATTGTCCCAGCTAAAGTAAAAGTCATCAAAATGAAGCCATACCACTCTCCCGCCAGAGGCATCTATTTCACAAATACTTTGACAGTTCCTACAGGTCAATTATCTTGAGGTCTACTGTCAGCTATTTTGTTAATTATCTCAGGATTGTGAATACATACTGTTGTGTCCATCTCGACTTTCTTCTATTTGTCATTCCTTTGATAGAAGGTAAGACAGATTAAGTAATAACTCTTCTTTTGGTTTGTCTCTCTCTTTTTTTTTTTTTTTTTTTTTTTTTGTTAAGGCTAGGCAGTGTCAGTTTTCCTGTCTAAATTTAACATTCATGCCTAATGAAATGATAAAAGAGTCCTATATTTTCTGAAAATAATGTAAAATTAAATACAGAGTCTAGAATTATATAATCGTGTACAAATGTATTTCAGCACCAAAGGCAACATGTCTCTAATCTGCTCACAAGGTTTATAAAGCCACATCTGCATGCCCTGTGGTTGGGGGTGATGTGCTTCTCTTTCAGTATTAACCTGAGTTTTTTCTCTGTTTTCTCTTTTGGCTGATGCCTGCCTGGGAGCGCAGTAGAATGTTTCTGGAGGAAAAAGAGAACTACCCCAGGAGCTGTAAGACCCACAGTCACTGCTTCTGCTTCCAGCTTTGGTCAGTTTCACATCCCCAAAGGATCTCATGACTACGTGAGCTACCAGTTATGCTTCCTGTTTATAACCTAGTGTTTCCATTAAGAGCTGGGGTACATTTGGACCAGAATTTCAGATGCAATTTTCTTTGAAAGGAGCATGTACTGTTCCTGCCAAACTTTTAAATTATACTACCTTGAAAGCTTGTGTGTGCCAAACGTAGAAAGATCTGGAAAAAATTGTTTCAAAACCATATTACTGTACTAAACTGAATGAAGACACAACTTACTAGGACCAAGTAGTTTAAAATCCATTAAAAGATAAAGAATAAAAATGTTGTTGTTGTTGTTGTTGTTGTATCGCAGCATCAGCTCTTTACTCACTACCCTAGAAAGAATGTATTCTAGTACTCAGTGTCAAACAGAGGTAAGCAACAACTTGAGTGTCAATGAAGGAAAAGCAAAGATAGGAATAAATGGTGTGAAAAAAACCGGTGCCTCGAAGCTGTACTGCAGCACAAGAATTTGTTAAATCTCACCAGCGCAGACAGGAGACTGATCCTATCTACTACTGAGTGATCAGTCTACTCTATCATTTACTACTTGAATGAGCAGGCCTTCTGGACAACTATGGTCTGTGCCGTCATCGAAAATTGTAGGGAAAAAAAACTTTGAAGTGTCTTGACCTCCAAATCCAGTGATCTGATCAAAACTTTTGGTTCATGTCAGAGTTACAGGCAGCCAATGCCATACACAGTCGCTGAAAAATACCAAGACAAGTGAATGACAAGATATTCATATCCTTACACACTCCAGACAATAGTTATTGAGTTCAAAGGCAATCATCTCAGGTGTTTTCTCTTCCACTTTTGATGGAGTTATGACCCCCCACCACAAGCCCAAGAAAGATCATGTCTCAGACATCCACATTCCACTTCCAGTGTCTAGGTGCTCCAGCTATGATGCGCTATAAAAGAGAACAGGACGCCTGACGCTGTTGCTGCCCAGCCCATGATTCGCCTAGCTGTCTCTGTCTTGGCATCATTTTAAAGGAACGGACAGACATCTTATTCACTCACTTGGTTCACCACTGCTTATCTTTCAGAGCCCTGATAGCCATGGAAAACAGTCCCATTAATAAATAATAATCAGAAAAAGTCTTTCATTTAGTTTGTATTACTGAGGGCTTGCTAAAAAATTAAAAGCAGGTACAGAGGTGGTATCTGTGGATCAACCAAAATGCTGCAGCTCAGTTTGTTACTTTGTAGAAATCAGTTCACGTGAGTATATTTATTATTCTAAACCTCAGACTTCAGTCTGCGTAGCCTTCAGTTCCTGGGGCCCTACAGGCCCCAAACAAGGGAGTTTCAAATCATCTGCCCATGAGATTTTCACTTGCCCTCTCATTTGTGTTTTCACAAAGGAAAAATCAGTTTCCTAGCTAGTGTATTCCCTTCATTTTCAGACCTTCAACACTCCTTGTAACCACAGAGGCTGGAGAAAGTAAAACTACACAATGCCTTGAATTAATAACACATCTAGTACATTGTAAAAGCTTGATTTAGCTTAAAGTTTGTGAATTCTATGCCTATACTATTTTATATGCATACTTAATGTATTCTGCCTTCCTATATAGCACGTGGCAAGGAATACTAGATATGCAGTTTTAGCTTTTTGTGTATGCGCCTTTATCATTTTTTTTCCAGCAAAGATACTATATGGATAGTAGCATGACAACCACCTCAGCTGAACACTAGGAAGTGAAACAACAACAACAGAAAAGTTTAAGAGAGATTTTGTTTGTTTGTTTCATTGAAAGCTGTTGTGTGTTGTGTGTCCACTGTTGTGGAGAAACACTGGCTCAGAAATGAATACAATTGCTACTTAGTCTATCTTGGCTTTGATTAAAAATATATGCATGCATATATGAGTGACCAGCCTGAACTATTTTGGCATAAATTATAAGCAGATTCAAAATTTAATTAGAAAGAGTTATTGCATCACAATTCCCCATTCTGTTCATTAAGAGCTTTGTATCTCAAATGGCAAATTGATCTACCCTGAACTACATATGTATATGATTCATTTAAGAAACATGACTTTCCACTGAGAAATCGATTCAATAGCAATACATCTATGAGTTGCCCTGTTTTGACTGACCTGGTAAAGCAAAAATCTTTTCTGTCTATTCATGTTCCTCTGAGAGCTTTCAGCAAGCAGTAAAAAATTGTGCAAAGCTTGCTTTATACAGCTAACCCTGTCATCGCCTTATCGACATTGTCATGAAAACCACACATGATCAAGTTATTAAGTCATGTGAAGAAACAAATAAAGGAGACAAGAAATCCCTCAGTGCTCTTGTTACATTGCTGCTATTGTCTTGCTGCACAGGCGCAAAGATTTTGGGTGCTCTGAACACTAACCAGGCACTCTTGCAGACCCACAACATTCGCTTTCGGTCTGATTTTTCAGCAAAACATGCTAGGGGAAACAGGGAGAGTAAAGGGGAAAAGAAAGACATTCTGTATACTGTCATCATCCATTTTTTTCTATGGCTGTATCTGCAGAAATGTAGAGCACTAGTAGCACCTGCTCATTTGATTAAATTCTTCCTGATGCCATCACAGAAACACATGCAATCTGTTTGGCTTCATAAACAGATATAGACAGTATGTACTGGCAGTCTTGGTCATTATCCACAAAACATACAGATATGGTGAAAAATAATTGTCTCCTTGGAAAGCAAAATATTAGCACAGTTGAAAATTTTCAAGAGCCAAGAAAACCAAAGACATTTAGACTGAAATATTGCTACAGACATTTCGGATTATGCATTTTTCCACTGTTTTCCAGATAACAAGTATACTTTGCCTGCACCTCCCAGAAACAGAATTCTGCCCCCTCAACATTTCTTATTTAGTTTTCAAATTATTTCCACTTTCCATACATACAAGCTAATTGAGGCTGTCCAAAATATGACATAGTAAGCAGATCTTTGAAAAGCTTATTATGACTTTAGGGGCATATTCTAGTTGGTGTATGTGAATGTGTGTGCAGTTATTTTACTGGATCTAAACCAATTTACAGCAGCTGAGGAGATAGTCCTTTCTCCTGTCTTTCAATACAGGTCACATTATTTGTCCATTCAATAATAGAAGCAGAAGAACTATCATCCAAAAAGCAGATATTTGATATAGATGATTACGCTAGGAAGTCCAGATTATCAGCTCGTTTTATCTCTGTATATGTGCACAAAAGCAAAATGTAATTTTCTCACAGCTTTGAAGGTCACTCA
>JAWLRI010000607.1:2751749-2765990 GCA_034781795.1 Crypturellus tataupa
GGATATGATGCTGACCAACCCTTCTGATATGAGCAAAGATTCAGATGACAGAGCACAAGATTTTCAGAACTGTATAACAGAGGCAAAAAAACATATAACTTTTGTTAAAATGTCTTTATCTTTCAACACTTACCTGTCACTCACACTCCTGTTTTCCCTCAGGAGATAGGTACACATGCAAAATGCCACAGTACAGTTTGAAGTACGCTGTACTTCTCAACAAACATGGTTGTGTACAGATGGGTCTGCAGTTTTCAGTCCAACACACACCCCTGTAGTGTGCATGAAACAGTGTTTGATACCAGGGTGCCTCACTCACAGTATTTACCTTGCTAGTCAAAATGACATCAGCTGGAATAGTTGCACTTGAAGGAACCAGAATGCCTTTTAGTGATTGGTAGATTAATTTTGGTTGGAATAGAGCTAAATTTCTTCTTAGTGACTTAGCCAAATCAGGCTGTACATTTGCTCAGTTTTCAAAATTTGGGGTTAGACCCAAAAAATGTATATTTAAACTTCAACTTTCATGTCACCACAAGACTCAGGGGTTCAAAGAAGCCATTAAACCCTTTAGGAACTACTAACCTTTTAGTAGGTATAATGAATGCTATAAACCGTATTAAAACTATAAGGAACCCAGAGATACATATTTATTTTTAAATGACCACATTCAGTTTAAACAATTGATGGCTTCAATACAAAATCAAAATTGTTATATGTCATTTTCACTTGAACTGCCTTACAGCAAAATAACAAAATGGCAAAAGATAGCAAGGAGATATTTATCTTCAAGTCTGTGTTAAAAAAAAACTGTTTTATGCTCCATAGAAATTACCTACTTAGATGAAGAGAAGGCAAACCACTGTTAGAATACACAGAACAGCATGAGATGAGTAGGGATGATTTTCTTCAGAATCAAAGATAAATGGATATTAAAAAGAGATGTATCTGACTTAGTAGAACTTATTTCCCTTGAATTAAACCTTGGAAAAATATCTTTCCTTCACATAAACACTTTCACAGGCATGATATTGGGAAAAGCCCTGAAATACCTTTCCCAGAACCTGGCCATTTCAAGATGCTTTCATACTTCATATAATAAATCAGCTTAATACATGCAGAAACGTGTGTATTAGTGACTTTAGGTAAGCCACTACTGTGCACAATAGTTAAACTCCTTAATCTGTATTTGTTGCTTACTTAATTCATTGTTCTTTGATGTTTCATGCAAAATGTAGAAGGCAGGTTTTGTTCTTGCATGTGGTAATGATGTTTTGTTTGTTGGTTTTGTTTTTCTATAATACTGTTAATTTATGATAAAAGGCTTGCCCTCAGCATCAAGGATAAAGACTTCACTTCATATTGCCCGTAAGACTAGATGGAGAAATCCCAAAACAACTACATTTGCACACATATGTGTGCACACACAAAGTACATATTTATGTGTATATACACATATATATATACACACACACACTTGTAAACTTTTACACATAGCCTGACTTACATATATGTGTGTATATATATATTATATATATATTTATATGCACATATACACACACTCTAACACAGTTGGAGTGCAGATTCTGACTTATCCTTTCCAATTCAATCCAGGTTAGTGTAATTTCAGCATCCCTTTTTAGGGACTAAGGATGAGTCAAAACAGTGTTTGCTTAACATAGGGTTCATTAAGTCATCTCAGCCACTACTTAAGCATACTGAGCAAGTGATTTACTTTAGCTAACACTGAGGTTTCAATTAAATGTCTGGTCTTTGAATAATTTTGCACAAGTACATCATCAAACAAAATATCACTCAAAGGGACTTTCTAGTATCTTTTTTTTCCCCTCTTTCTCTATGAGAAGTCACAACACTAACTAATAGTAATAACTAGCAGTCTCTATGTATCACAAACATTATGCCACTGACTTTTGACCATCTTTCAAAAGTAGGTATTGTTATCTGAAATATTGAAGTACTGAAGAAATATTGAAGAAATATTGAAGGATAAACACGCCATACAGGGAAGAATAAAAGCAAGTATCTCACATCATCTTTTTTTTCTCTACCTAGTCAACTCTTTTCAGAGGTGATAGCACCTCTTGTTACCTTTGACTACAACAGACTTTAAAAATTAACCCATTTTGCATGATGAGTCTAAAATATAGATTAAGGTGCTGAACTTTAGGCTTCTAGTACAGTTGCCAGATGACTTATTCCAAGCTAGAGCAGAAAGAGAGTGAGAAGCAGATGAGAAGCCCAGAGAGAAACAGTCTAATTCGCACCGCCACACTTCCACCATCAGACCAATTTTTTTCTCGTGGTCTCTGACGTGCAGAATTGCAGATATTTATCCATTTTAAAATTCTGAGGAAGGAAAATGAATTTATATTTGCAAGTCAAATATGGGTGAATATTTTAGAAGCCTATCTGCGATGAAAGAGCTTTATTAACTGTTCTGCAATATATACACACAATAAGAAAGTCACCTTCAACAAGACAACTTGTTATTTGCTTAAAATCATACTGGCTAACACACTATAAAAATAAAAGATTTTCTGTTCTCCACTATTTTACTTCCCTCTATCTTGCTCTTATCCCCTTTTTTATATGGAAATCACATTATAATCAACAGGCAATGACATTTCCACAGTCACATGTACACAGAATCTTTTTGAAGCATACAGAAAAGCTCATGACACATCAGGCATTCTAAATACAGACATATCTTAGTATCAAAATAATGAAAATAGGCTCAATTCTCACATTTGTTACGTGGATTTTTAGCTCTACTATTGCAAGCTAACTGGCTATGCAAAGTCTTGTAAAGTGTGGGTTGAGAGCCCTTCTAAAGGGCTGAGAACCCCCCTGGCTCAGAAGCTCTCAAGCAGAGAACATCGAAGGGGTACCTCAGCATTCACTGTAAACCTATGGATTTGAGGGTCTATGGCCATCATTTTCCAACTATTCCGAAGTTTTAAATAGCCCCTGGAAAGAAAGAATGCATGTGAAATAATTTTCTCTGACGTAACGTAGTGACTCTCTCTGCTTACTCAAATCTGTAGTTTTCCACTGCATTGTCCTTATGTCCCACTTCAAATCCAGCATAAATAAAGATCATCAACTGTGTATCCCAACTTCTCACATTTTCTTGAAACAGAAGAAACTTCTTTGCTTTAGTTGTAGTGTGGAAGGGAGAGAACATTTAGAATCCAGTTATAAAAAGCCTTTGGTCAAAGGTAACAAACAGGAATTATAAAGTAATTTGACAAAGTCAAAGTCTTTGAGGGATGGAAACACTTAAAATGGACAATTTTTTGAACTCCTCACTTCTTCCTCAATTTGTTTCTGCACTAGTACAAAATAAGTGAGTATTTATAGAATTGTTTCACTCAACTATCTGGAACTGAAAACTGATGCTATGAGGATATACATTTTAAAGATCAGGCACCTGAGACAGTTTTCCAGTGATATTCCAGAAACTTATATGCTATTTCAACTTCCAGCCCTCTGAGTATGGAACTTCTTTTGTGCTCCAAAGAGTGTCTCTAATTAATGTTGGAGATTTCACCCCATCGCATGACCTTTTTTTTGCATGAATTCAGAACTAATACAGCTGCCCTGTGCATACCTTTTGGTGACTTCCACCTGTGCATGTAACACCATCATGGTACATCCCTGCTGCCATCCGTACAGTAACCAGGCATTTTTCTTTGGCAAAAAGGAAGTCTGTCTATTCTTAGTGGCTAGATTAAGCTGGATGTTCTGACCCTTCCTCACAGTGACTTAGCACCAGCTGAGAGAGCTGAGTGAAGCACTCTTTGAGGTAAACTTCACAGAATGAAAAGGTTTTTTTTTATTTTTTTTTTCCTGTGACTTCTTTGCATTAATTTTCCTGGATGACTTAGATTCCAGTTGCTTCTTTGATTTAAGGGACTTAACAGTGAAATAAGTCCTGTAGCTTATTGCAGAAGTTCTATTTAAAGTCAGACTTATGCCTTAAAAGGAATAGCTAAAACTCACTAATAGCTGGAAAGAGAGAAGATTGGTCTTCCATTATTTTTTAATTTAGCTCTCCATTCACCATTCCTCAACTACAGTAAGCCCTCACCTTGAGTAAACCCTAAGGAGTCAAGCAGAATTTTTCTTCATTCTTAATGTATTTTTCAAGCTAAGTCAGTTTACTGAGACCTCTCAGAAACCAGTCTGATTTCTACCACAGTAGACAAAGTTTTTGCAACAAACAAAATGTGATAACAAAAAGGACAGTGAAGGGAACATGAGTTATGGTATAAGCCTATAGCTCCCTGTAGTCATTGGGATCTATAAGATTCACCTCTGTGAATCTAGTGCTAACCAATAATAAAACTCATGGCATTAACATCAAACAGTTTTCTCACATCTTTGTATGCACATCAGGAGTTAAATTGTTTTAATTGATGTGATTACTCTATGAAAAATGATACTATTTATCTACTATGTCTCTGTAATTCCTTCACTGTTTATGTTTGATATCAGCTAATAAGTTGAATTCCTCCTCCTCTTACCACTGAATACTGAGAACTAAAAAGAAAAATGTGAACTGTAAGTTCACAAACTATTCAAAAACTAGGATTTCTCAAATATCACTGAGGGGTAATCATAAAGTAAAAGTATTGGATAGGTGAGAACTTGTGTGGAGACGCTTACTTCCTAGAAATAGAACAGTGCTTTTTATCCCGAACCAAGTTTAAAATACACAAATGTGAGCATACTTTTTTACTTATTTTATATTACTTAGTGTTTTATAACACATTTACAAAATTATATTTCATTACATTAATAAATAAATATTTTTGTGTGACTATATGAGATTTTTTTTGTTTCATTTGGCCTTCCTGATGATCTACAGATGTATTTCTGATTTCTCCCACATTAAGGAGTCACTCCTAAAAGTTTTCATTGCACTTTTCTTACATGGTGAAAGCTCTTCCTGCTTCTCATTCTAAATTTTCTCTTATCTCTGTAACTTTTCTTTTTTTTCCCCTTTTTTGGGGGAAGGTTAATACTGATAAGTTTTAATTCTTTTTATTTTTATTTTTTGTAAAGAGTCTCAGAAAGCTCTGGTCAAGCTGTCAGGAGTCTGGACACTTGTTGAACCCTGGTCAGAAGGAAGGTGAATCTGTGAGATAATTGCTTGAGAAAGGGGAAATTAGAAAAATTAGGGCCTAACAGAATTTATGGCATTACAGAGGCTTGCTTGGGGTGAGAGACAGTTACTACTTCCAGAATGGTTGGTATGTGTGGAATCTACTTCCCCCCGATTCCCTTGGCACATGCTATAATAAGCACACACTAGTAAGAATAAATGAAGAGTAGAGCAGAATAGAAACAAATGAAGAGTGGAGCAGAATGAAGGCACCATGGCCAGATTTTGTTGGTTTCCCTGCATTGGTAGTAATCTGATGGTTCTGTGTAGCTAATGAGCAAATGGAGAGGGGAGCAGAACAAATGCATTGTGGCCAAACTCTTATTCTCCTGGCAGAGGTGGCAACCTGGTCGTGCCATGCAGCTGACAAGCCACATAGGTTAAGATGTCTGGTGCTGGGCCAACAAGGGTGGCAGATCAGTCCCTTCTGATGGACTTTGCTCAAGCTTCTTCTCATTCTAACATCATTATCATACCAATACACAATCCCATCCATGAAGTCATCCGCTTCCAAGGAATGACCACTCCTCACTGAGCATACTCTTTAGATTTTCAATTAACTTGTGAAACTTTTTAAACCAATCAATGATGAAAGTATGAAAGTAAGTATGAAAGTTAGTATGAATCACTCAAGCTCCACCTACATGTAAAAGAAAATATATAAAAGATGAACTAAAGAGGGACGTAGTAGGAAGAGGACCTGGGAAAGAGAAAAGGAACGGAAAGGGAAGACTCCATCATAACTTCTGGATCAGTTGACAGGCTGAACCCTTTTCCTCCTCTCCAGTCATGACGCCGCCTGAGGAGACTCCTCGGGCTTGCCTGCTCTCTCCCGTGTTAGGGGGAGGGATGATTGCACATTTGTACACTAGGCACTAGCTAAGAACCCCACACTGTAGCAGAGAATTTCCTGTAGTCCCTCTAAAATTTGAAGATCAGCTGGAATACAAGGGCATTCATCTCTTACCAAATTTGCCTGCCCTCCCATAACACTGCAACAGAATCAACAAGAGATCGGGCAAGATATTGACCCAGAGAGCACTCAGAAGAAAGAAGGAAAATTATTGCAGATTAATAGACAGGTAGATCCACTGACTGGCAAAAAAATAAATAAATAAATAAAAATAAAAATAAAAAAGAGAGATGTTCAAGGAGTCCGAAGTAAAACTGAACATGGAGATCTACTGAAACCTCTAAAGAATAAACTCTGCCATCTACAAAAAAAAAAAAAAAAAAAAGAAGCAGAACAACTTCCTAATATAGAAAAGTTTAATGAAAAATGAGAATATTAGCTTAATTTTTGTTGTTGTTTTGTTTCAGTTTTTCCCGCCCTAAGCAAGATAATGTGATATCTATCAATGTTATGTCCTCAGTTTCATTTTCTGATGATACTCTGGAATGACAATTTAAGCGCATTTCTAAAGACTTTTTACAGAATGACTTGCAGTGTATAACATCAATTTTAATTACAGCTCTCACAATGTTATAATGAGGATATTTTTCCTAACTTGAGATCTTACTGAAGGGACCCTTTTGGTGACTTTATTCACCAACCAAAGTGGTTCTCCTGATCTTTCACCGCAAACCCTGATAAGCACTGACCTGTAAGATGTTTATTGGTTCAGCTGAGTACAGTAATAAATCAACTCTGAAAACAAGCTACAACTTGGCATGATTTAAATGAGGCTCACTAAAGAAAGATAATGATAGATAGAAGGCAAAGATAATAATAGTTCTCCAACAATGTTACCAAAGGACTTAAAAATCATCAAAGCATGCAAAGAGCCCACATCTGCATTACATCTGCTCATTGCAATACAAAGTGCTTATAAAGCTAATACCTTGCATTTTGATGACTTACTAATTGAAGCATCCCTTCAGCCTTTAAGAATACACATTACAGCTTGATTCTGTTTGTCTCATTAAATAACAGGTGCCTGAGGACAGTTACTTAACAGGAACTCTTTTTTAATCTCACCTCAATTTTAAATGAGAAAGCTGACACAATCTTAATGTACCCAAATGTTATAATTCTACAAGAGCTTTTCATCTGCTAGTATGACCAATTGTTTATCAGCACTTAATAATTTTAGCCTAAGTATGAACTGAGCCAGCTAGCTGATTGCATTTCCTCAGCATGTCTAATCATAACTTTTTTTTTTTTTTTTTGAAAGTTGCACATGTTTCATGATGTGGCACTAATTGTTCTGAAATTGCTTCATTTTAATTGCTGGCATTTCTGTTTTAAGGTTAAGACAAACACCATTTCCATTAGCACAAATAGCAGCTGTGTACAAGACAATAAAACATTTCACCTAAATTATGTGTGAAAAAATTAACCTGAAGAAAGACAACATAATTATAACAAAATAAGATTTATGAGATGCTGTGGCTTTGTGTCATACTGCAACATACAAATTGTGCCTGATTTAGTGTTCCAGATTATTATTATTATTATTATTTTTCAGAAGTTAAATACATTAATGACAGAAAAAAAAAAAAACAAGAATCCATTCTTGAATGCCTGACTTAAAAAAAAAAAAATTGAAACCCATAAATAGTAAGAAGAAAATAACATTCTGATTGGTTTTATTTTTGTGCCATAGCCTTTCTGAATTATGATTTCCCTCTGCAGATACTCTGGCCGTGAAAGCAAATTTCCTGCTTCTCTTGTAATGAAAAAATAAGTTATATAAGTAAGAAAGGGAAGTAAGATTTTTAACACAGTTTTTGATCTCCAGACTTGATATGTTGAACATCTGGCAATCACCCATAGTTACACAGACAGAACTGCCCTGGGAGTTGTATTTTAACGATATTAGATCACTTCAATATTAGATCACTTTTTTATTATATATCTTTAATTTGTGTATGTAAATTTATAGTATTAGAGGTATTATAGTTGGCTGGAAATCTTTAGACATCTCTCCAGATGATGCAGCTTTATCAAAATCAAAACTTTATACAGCCTATTACTCAGACTGTGTGCATCATAGAAAAACCTGAAGCAAAACATTTTAGTAGGATCACTACTATTTTCAACACTAGAGGAGTGAAATGTTTTGACTTTTCCCTCTCTTTTTGGGTTCTCTTTTTAAAAATATATTGAATAATTCAAAATAAACCAGAACTGATAATTCATCACCCCCAAATAAGAATGTTCAAGTGAAAATTTGCAAGTGTTTGGTATGTTTCTATTGCAAATGAAACTGGGTTTTGTATTTTAAAATAGTCTGCAAAATGGAAACAACTTCAACTTATGTTGCCTTAGAATACAAGACATGAATCCAGTGTTAAGGCTGGATTGCATTGCAAAGCTCATTAAGCATACACATTACACTTTCATGAGACCAGAATAGCAAGAAAAGCATTTTGGGAGGAGTGAATATATAAAACAATCCAAATAGAGTGATATCCTTCTTATTCACCTAATTTCACCTTTCAAGAATAGTAACTAATACACTAAAAAATATTTAGTTACCCTTTGAGCTTGTATTGTTTTAAATGGAAGAGGAAGATGACAACTAGTAGCAATTTCAAATGGCTTTTCCTGAACCTATGGGAACATAGGAATATTTTCATTTCTGAGCTGGTCTTCCATAATCTACAATCCAGTTACACTTCAGTCTGAAACACTTGAGAGAGTATGAAAAGGCCTTCTGCAAATAATATTCTGAGGTGCTTCCCATTGTTCTTTCCAGATGTTCATTTTTTTTCCCAACACATTATGTTCCCTTCCACAACACAAAGCAGAAGGATGAATGAACGTAAAGCTTCTAGTATTTCTTGCTACAGAATTGCTTATTTCTGGATGTAGTGAGCCAGTCACATAATGAGGGGAAAAGATGCTCAAAAATATAGCACTTAAGAAAGTTCATCTCACTCATATCCATTGATATATGTAAACTGTAGTGTTTTATTCAGCGCATCATTGAAATGTTTCAGAGGGAAATCACTACTCAGCTTTAGAGTTAAGACATAACGAATTGTAAATGTTAGTATCCTTTTCCACTGAGTCATTTATAATAGAAAGTATACAAGTCCGAAAGCATAGTGACGTGGATTTGTTTGTTCGTTTTTTTGCTCTAAAGAAAACATAAGGAAGGGGTCAGCAGGAAACTTATCATACTCTGTTCTCAGTTTCCTTGCATTAAAAATGAATGCTCGCTCACTTTGGGGGCCAAGGGGATAAATCAGAGGGATGAATTCGACATTACACATAAACAGATTTCTAACTTCCACTTGGAAAGTGGCTCCCTGTGTGGCAGAAAACTAAAGCAATGTAAAACTTTAATGTGCACATGCTGGTGCCTTTCAGTGAAGTGTAGGTGGGAGCTGCCTTGCTAAGAATAATAAAGACTAAATATGCCTATTTCTTATTTTCCTGCCTCAAAAAACACTTTAAACAACCTGCTTTAGGAAGAATGAGATAGGGCAAGTACATATGATACCTCCTTATAACTCAACTTGATTCCATCTCCAACAATCTTCAATGCAGAAAACTGCCTGAGTCATTTAGGAACTCATTTCTTTTGCAGCCATGTGTGGATGCCTATGATTCAAACCAATTTCTCTTCCATGAGCTTTTCCGCCTGTCCTTGCATTCATTCACATAAACTTGGAGCCTCTGCAATAATCTGCATCAGAGAGTACTGCCTGATATCTGTTCAATTAGAAGCCACCTTCTTTGGTTGTTTCTTGTGCTAGAGTCAGTGAGAAAAATCAATTCACTCTCTTTATGACATGATGGATGATTCTGCCTCCTGAATTCCTACTCACCCAGTCGGAGTTTACTCAGTCAGTTCCAACACAAAACTGCTCTGGACATTTGAACTTTCTTATTCTCCTTTCCTGAAGTTTCCCCACTTCTATTACATCTTTGTTTTTGAGATGAGGCATACATTATTCAAGCTGGCAAAAATGAAAGTTCTCTGTTTTTCTCAACAATCCTTTCCTAACAAATCCCAGTGGTGTTTTTTTTTTTTTTTTTTTTTTTTTTTTTTTTTTTTTTTTTTTTATCACAAAGCAGTTTTGATAATGGATCTGACATTTTGGGGAAATATATGGTTCTTAGTATGTGTAAATACACATTTAAAAAATGTCTCCATGCTATGTTAAAATTTAGATTTGCTTTGAACCATGCATTACTCTACCTTAGACATCACGTTGTAAGACTGTCATAACATTTGAGCATCACATTACCAGTAAATTTCTCCCTACTAATCCCTCTCAGAGGGAGAACAGAAGGATATAGATAATAGGTGAGTCATACACAGTGTTTATAATGACAATGCAAGATCAACACTAGATTTTGACTCTGCTGCCATGTAACATGAGGCATTTTATGTGCACATCATTATTTCCTAGACCATCTAGAACCTCAGCAAGCTTGCCAGTGCTTAGCAGCTAAATGGCTATGTTATTTTTAAGTTTTATGGAGTTATACAAATTATATGCTCCTGTGCCTGCTTCTTCCCAAACAAGTAAGTGTCTCAGGGACTAGCAGGTCTGCAAAACATAGCCAGGTTGCAATGTGCTTTTACACAGTATTTCAACATTTATAACAGCTGTCATTCAACATGGGATAGGTAGATCATCATCTCCTTCCAGCAGTCCAGATCTACCTAAACTCTCATCTTCAGCACTACAGTCAAATTATAAAGAAGTGATGTACGCAGTATCTTACAAAGATGGCACATGTAAGATTCTTCCCAAGTGATTTCTGAGACAGTGTTGCCCTTTGCCCCTATAGATCGCTTTCTATACTGCCCTTGGCCTATATGGCAAGGACAAGAGTGCTGTGCTGAAATCACTGAGATCCAGCTGTGTTTTGAAGACTTTTAGAAAGCTTTCCGAAGACATTGGCTTTCTGAAAAGACTCTGCAAACTTCAGTCTCAGTCATTGGCAAAACATGTTGCTTTAATTGCAACATCATGCTATCTACAGTAGCTAAAATAGTATTATTCTATTGTTCTTATCAATGCAAAGTTTTCTCCTTTGCCTGAGGATGCATTCGCAGCACATCGTAGTCCCAGGAGGGGGTTTTGTCTCCATGAATCCAAGCAGAGACTGGAGGAAGGTGCACAACCTTCAGAAAGGGGTGAATCTGAACATAGTCATTTCTACTCATCATTATACTGTGCTAATTCCAAAGACTTCCTTGATGAACTGCTAAAACTCCCAAACTTATGCATTTAATCATCCCTGTACAGTCTATTCTTGTCTTTCACAACTGTTGGTTTCAGCAGACACCACCACAGCTAAAACTGTAATGTTTCACACTAAACCAACCACAATCATTTTGTCAGTCTGGCACAACACATAAACTGTTACCTTCAAAGTCTCATTTTTTTCGCTCCGATTAGGAACCAGTGAGGACCATCCTCATGGTACAGGGGATTATTAAACTAACTACCAGGTGTCGGTATAGACTCTCAGTACAGATTAAACAGATGCAGGGCACATCTCAAAAGCCATCTGCTAAATCAGGCTATAAAACATATTTTACTTACATACAAGCTTCTGAAATATATGTTCTCACTTTTCAATTAAAAAAAAACCTCAGACTTTGAATCATAGGTAGGTTTTCCTTGAGCTTCCCTTGCTTTTCCTTTCCCCTCAGCATCCTTGTAGTGATCTACATAAAGGTCAAGGTACTCTCTCTTTTTAATAAAGCAAGCATAAATATTTATTTCTTATCATATTCATTACCTTTCCTCATTTTATCTGGGTATCTTCAAGTGAGTGAAGAAATTGTTATTCAACTTACCAGCCAAAGACACTGCTTTCAAAAAAGCATATTTCAGAAATTTCATGCTATGTTTAGTTTTCAGTCCACTGCCATTACTAGAGCAATTCCATCTTTCATTTGATAGGATATAACAAATAAATGTAATCTATTTATATCATCATCATCTGTTGGTTTTGTAAATAATGATAGTTTAATTAATCTTGATTTACAGACAGGAGATATTACCATATCCTAAAGTTACATTTCCAAATAATCTTTTTTCCTGCAGCCCTAAAATGCTGTTTCTCAGGGCATCACTATTCAAAATTCCAAGTAGTTTGTATTTCTCTCTAGAGCTGTATTGAAGGCAATTTAATCATTCCTTATGTTAATTATATTAATTATTGTATAAGAGTTTTTCCCACTGTGGCATCTTAAGCAATGGTTTGAGTGACAAAGTAAGTTTATATTTGGAATTAACTATCAGATCAAGTAGTAAAGCATTTTTATGAAGAGATAGTGGTTTCTGTCTCAGATTCCTTTTCTTTTATGTAACTTTTAATTCCCCTGTAGTGCTTTCTTATGCAAGTATTCTCTTTCCTAATCTACCAAACTGTCATTTATGATTAATCTTAAATTAATTTTATTACATGCAGCTCATGCCCCTGATAGAAGAGAAGTTCAATACTTCACAAAACCACTGGCAGTTTGTACTCTGCTCTATGACTCTCTTGAATTAAACCTGCCACATTTTTTTTATCAGTAAGACAAAATTAAAAATGCTTCTTTATTTTATATGAATTTTGATGTGCATTAAAGCTTTTAATATTCTATCTGCTCACTTAATTACTTAGAAATTCAAATTTTTCTGAACAGAGCAAGTAATCTACTGTTAACTCAAATTTCATATTCTTAACATATATGAACTAATACTTTAAGTCAGACAAGCAAATGTACTTGAAGGGATGAAAAATATATGATTGACATCACTTTAGTCTGGCAATGTCTTCAGAGCAATGGGAAGGGACTACTAAGGGGCCTTGAAAATCAAGGGCAGATAACCTGAGCTTCCGTTGCAGGACAGAGCACCCTAGATCCACATTCCATCCTGATGTCCATCTCAGTCTTGGGAAAGCCTGGAGGCAAAGTAGCTGTTTTCCTTCTTTCCTTCTCCTGGAAAGAAGTAGCTCAGTACAAAGCAGCCTGTTCACCTGTTCAGAGGGAAAAAAAAAAAAAAAAAATGTGAGTTTGTTTTTCATCAAGGAGTCACCTTTCTTTGACAAAAACACTCTTAAAAAAAAAAAAAAGAAAAAAAAAGATTATCACTTTCTGTGTTTGAAGTATGTTGCCCAGGGTAAATAGAACCATAAGCTAACAGGATGAGGAATTTTCTGAAAGGAGGAAAAAATCCTGTCTCTGAAAGCAGATTTTGATATTTGCTTCTGCATATGAAACCTTCTGATTAAAAGTTGCCAAACACACCAGCCACCACAGGTAATTTCCATTCTAAAAGCAAGAATCCGCAAGTCAGTGATTTCCTTAATGGAGAGCTTTAACATTTCTTGTGGGAATATCAAACACTCGAGCTCTATTGAAACAGAATGCCACTTACAGTTTAAGGAAAATTACTGTCAAATGAATAATGGCTGCTCAAGGCACATGTTATCTATTTCTGCAATTAGCAGAGAAATCCTGTTGTAGGATTCATTTAAAGCATCAATTTTGCAGCTACGGGAAAGTAGCAATGTGTTTTAGTTGCTTTTGGCAGCCCTGCTGCATTGTAGTTAAAGACCTGTCAGAGTTGATGTTACAGGGCCTTATTTCGAAACTGTTGCAGCTATGAGGTATAAATTTCTTCCAAACAAAAGTCAGTATTGGAGACTTCTGCCTGTGTGGGAATCTTGAAGAAAAAAAAAAAAAAAAAAGTCATTTAAAAGGTATCCTTCATCTTAAAAAAAAAATCCACAAGTTAGGATGTAATAAATTAAGCCATCTAGGATGAGCTAGGGTCCATATACTTAGTTTATTGCCTTCCACCATGCCGTATGCTGCAATGTTATATGCCTTCATACTCTGCTGAGAGGTCATTCCATAGACAATTTGATTAAGGAGCTGAAAGACTCAGTCTGTGTGCTGCAGCCAAGTACGGGCACAGGTTGCTGAAAGCAATCCTCAGAAACACTGTCTTTCTGAAGTAGTGGGAAAAATCCTTATCTCCAGGATATCTGCTCTATTATGACTGTTTTGCATGCTGATAACACACTAGCTTTCACTGTGTTCCTAAAAATATCTGTGGTTTGCAAGCCTCTGTGAGAGGAGAGG
>JAWLRI010000607.1:2767158-2790109 GCA_034781795.1 Crypturellus tataupa
AGGAGAGGAGAGGAGAGGAGAGGAGAGGAGAGGAGAGGAGAGGATGCCTGCTCACATACTGTATTTCTGGTATGATCTGTCTGACTTTTATTCAGGCAGGACTCAGTGCCTACACTTCTGCTTTTTTACTGTGGTTGCTGGACCGGCATTAGCACAAACCATGCAAGCTCTTTGGTGGGATGAGACCTGTTTGAGAGAAGCAAAGTGAGGACTGGGCATGGCAACTGCATGTTTGTACAATATCATTTTAGACATTAATAAGATGTGATGTGACTTTGCCTGGGAGAAAGTCTATTACAATGCAATGTTCCCATCTTATTAACTAGCATTATATAGTATTAGATTTTCATACGGTAATGTTCACTGACCTAGCATTAAACATTGACTCATATTAACTTCAATACATATCAGATAGATATACAGTAAGAAGAAAACCTTAGATGGTATGTTTTGTGCTCTTTAAACTGGATTTTTGACATTACTCATGTGATGCTTCCTTCTCTATATCACTGTAGCATATTCCATGTGAACAGAGAAGTTTAAAATCAATAGTTAAATCTTTGTATATACTCCATACATTTATTCAGCTGGATTTTCTCCATCCCATATATAAAAAATAGAATAAGATACTTGCTGTTATTATACTAATTTGACTTAGAAAATCTTTCTCGTAGAGTCCAACGTAATATTAAAGTTTAAAACACTACTTATCACCTATTCTATAACTTGCCCTCTTATGCTACATTCTTGATAGCTGAACTTGGCATATTCTCGTTGTAGAAGAATAAATAAGTTATATCAGTACAGGGATTCAGCCCTGAGGTGGTAGAGAGAGTAATTGTAAATTAGAGTGCTCTAACATATTTGAGTTCAACCAGCAGGGACCTAGGAAGAGAATATAGACACAGAAACAACCATAACTGTCTTTTAACAATCTCATTCCCGCAGTGATGATGAAACCTAAAATATCTCCTCTCATGATACAATTGTCCTGATTTCAGCCTTGCTTATATATTCCTTATAAGAAGAGACACTTAATAAATGGACTAGTAAGTGATTTTGAAGTCACTTCCCCTCTCTCCCCCTCCCTCCACATATGCTCTTCTTCCCTGCTAACACGGAACAAAACTAACCAGTAATAACAACTGCAGGACTCTGTACAAATCACGCATAAATGCTGGCTACTCAGGATATTTAGACCTAAAAGCTATACTGATTTCTCTAGTTACCTTTTTTTTTCACCTAGCACTCGTTTTCTGACAGTACGCAGGAGTTAATGAAGGATTGCTTCTGGATGTGCCAGGCAGACAGCACCTCTGGGAGCTGGAGACCTCGCACGAGTTCTTCACCCCAAGGCAAACTCTGCCTGCAAAACCTGTGTGTCAGCACACAGAGAGGCCCTGGTTCACACGCAAGCTGCCTCCGTACAGGTCACAGCGTTTCAGCATCTGCACGAAAACAAGCAAATACAGAAGGAATCAAAGAAGGTGGGAGTGGGGGAAGCTAATATATCTGCATGATCAAATTTTATGTTATTGAAATCCCTTGACTGTGAATAGTTTCAGAAAATGGCATCACTGTAAACTTGTATTTTGGGGGGTTAATAATAGCGGATATCTATTGTTTTGCTTTCTGATTATGTCTTTTTGCTAACAGGAGGGGTTTGTTAACTCTCAGCCTTCTCACCAGCAATGAGTGGATGTACATTACCAGCTCTAACTTCAGAATTAGTTTAAAGTTTGACTTGTCAGATTGAATGTGTACTTGTTTCAAAGATATTTTCTTATTTTACCACTGAAAGAAATTAACTACTGCAGCCGAGGTATGAGTTGAAATTTGATTCTGACCCTAGCTTTTTCTTTGCTGCAGGGTCACAAACTGATCAGGAAAACAACTTCACTGGAGTGTGAAGAGGTATGAAGTGACACCTGTTTTTGCTAGTCCCTTTCTAGCCTCCCCGTTGTCCTCAGTGAAGCATTTCCAGTCCAGCAAATTCAAAGAGCATTAAAAAAATGTATTCTTCCTCGACAACTGCTTCTATTTACAGTGTAGCTTTCAAGGACTGACAGGTATGCCATAGTGCACTAATTTATTTATCCCATTTACATGCAAAGCCGCACAGTGCAGTTCGGTAATGTCCAGGTTCTCAGGGCTTCTCTTGAAGCCTTTTGAGTTCTACTACCTCCTCAAAAGAAGTAGCTAGCCAGGCTTTAACCAAACTCCATTTTTAGCAGAAGAAAGTTTTCGTAAAAAAAAAAATCCCTAAACTCCTGTTTTAATATAAAAGAAGCTTGAGTTCAGGAAAAAAAAATGGTAATTTTAGAAAAGATAAGCAGCTTTCTAGGAAACATGACAGAGTTTAAAATGTTTAGCTCTTTGCAACTTCACTGACCATAAAACATATTAGCAACTTCTCCATGTAAGAGACATACATAACGGGCATGCATTTCTACTCTTAAAACCATAAGGTAGGAATGCATTCATAGGTTAGGCAACTGAATTTATTTATATTGTTATGACAGCAGTTACTGGAGAAGGAACCAACTTTCCTGTCTATGCTGGCTGTGTCTTAGACACAACCAGGCTACTTTTTTTTGGCTACTTTTTTTTTCGTTACAGGCCCTTTCTGCTTATTACGCATCTCCATTTCAACTGTTTACAGCCTTGCTGGCTATTCATTCTGTTAGTCCCCATTTTAATAACAATCTCCTTTTATTTCCCTCACCCCCAAGCATGTTAATCTTGTTTGTCTCTCAGACAATAGTAAGTTCAAAAGCTTTAGGTCCCCCATTCAAGATATTTCACTCCCCTCTCCCTAAAATCAGAATACCCAGACAACTGCTATTATATCACCTTCACTCAAGAAGGTGATGAGAAAAAATGTTATTTTAAAATGCTGGTTTTGTCTGTATCATCTGTGATATTTTATGCATATAATTCCCTTCTAAAGGGTAATAGCCTAAAAGCTAAGCAAAAAGCCAGGGAGACCCCATGCCAAGACACAAAGAGATATTCATGGAAAGGGAAACAGCTTATTTTATCCTCCTCTCCTTCCTCCTTCCATTTCACCTAGTAAAACCAAGGGAAATGAAAGATGACAGAGACAGGCAGACAACCAGTGAAGAGAACAAAGAGAAAACAAGCAGAGAAGCACCTAAAGGAAAAACTGATAAAAAAAAAAAAATCTTACTCTCCTGAAATAACTCTGTACCGTTACTGTATCTAGTGTGTTCAGGGAGGCATATTCATTTGTATTTAATATTTTAGATATTGTTTTATACTCTGCTACCACTGTGAAAGTAGGCAATTCTATTTTTGTGTTGTGCCAAGTGACTATGAATCAGTCTTCAAGCAAATTTGGAACAACAATACCATTGGCAGCAACATGATATTCTCCTGTACAATTCAGGGGACTGAGAACTGTCTGATGAACACTTTAGTAATGCAGTGCATTAATGTTATGATGACTAAACCTGCACAAATAAATGTTCACTAAATTTTTAAGAACTGTGACCTAGCAGGAAAACCCACCAGAATATTTTTTTCATTGCCTCACTCCCATAAATGGGAAGGTTGAAAAGTAGTTGTAGACTTTAATGTGAAACGTGTCATTCAGTGTGAAACAAAACAGCGCTCAACATTTGAGGCAAGATAGAAGAGTTTGCTTTCTAATTTTCCTCATAACCTTCCATTGCACATGATCTTGCCATGATTTACAGTGAAATGTACTCAGTGATTTAAAAAACAAAAAATCAAACAAACAAAAAAAAACTTTCCCAGAATCTCTCTAGTTTTCATGTCTAGCAGCACAAATTGTCCAACTGAGAAGTGAAACGATGCTCATCTCCGGCGCAAACGCCGAGGCTGGGAGAACAACCTCCAGCCGCTGTCTACCTGCATTTGCCTGTGAATAGGATGAGCCTCCTTAGGGTGCAGAGTGAGCCCACGCTGCTGTCATGTTTCTTTCCACTTCTACTGCGTGTGACCCTGAAGGGCAACCACCCAACCCCCAGCCAGCAATAAGAAGGGCAAAGAGCCCCTGCTACACCCTGCTAACGTGAGTCTGTTCCCAGCTGCGCATCCGTAACGTGCACCTTCTTCCCCTGGCAGACACCAGAAAATGGAGGACATACAAGGGAGTCAGAATTTCTTGTGTGTGTGCTTTAGCACTGTCACAGCATATGCACAGTAATTCATCTTGTCAGACACAAGTGAGTTTGTCCATGAACTTTGCTCTAAGATTTGTGGATGCCCCCTGGCTCAGCACCATTTTACCACCACAGATTCTCTGTGAGCACCATATTCCAGTCATATTCCAGTAAGATCGATGTTCTGTGTCCTCGCTGCAGGACAAGGACATTGTTTCACTCCGAAGCAGCCGGAAGCATCGACCCTTCCTGCAGCCAGGGACAGTGTCTCTGAAACAGGAGGCCCTACTTCCGTAATAACCAAGATTACTAAAGTGACCTTTTCAGCATTTGGGCATGTACTTCCTGCTCTTGCTCTGTATCTCTGTATAGGGTGTCACCTATCATATCTCCTCCTCCTCCCATCTTCTGCTTTCCCTGCTTTTTTAGCACATTAAGGAGAATATGAGCACATTTCACTGCTAGCAAGCAGTTCTGCACGAATTCTGCAGTCAAATCCCAAAGTAAGTTTTCATCTCCGTCATGCTATATGTTGTTCTTAGCAACCTTGTCGGAGAGGCACTGTGTAAAAATAAACCACTGTGTGTGACAGGAGACCTCGATACATCTGCAGAGGAGAAGTGCCACCCTCCAGCACATGATTTCCTTTGTTTTCCAAAGGCAATCAATCACATGTCAAAGAAAAGCCTTCCACCTTACTTGATTTTGTCCTTTGTAGAATATATTAGCTAAATCTTACACTTTGACAGCCAAAGGGAAATCTCAGGCTGAAATGGTGTGCCGAATTGAAACACAAATTTATTATATCCTTTTAATCCTCTAATGCTTATCTCCTTCACCACCTTTGGGGTGTACAGACTTTCACTATCATCAAAGTCCCAAGCCCTCTCTCCCCCGTTTCCCCATTATAATCTTATAAATAAACATTTGAAGAACAAAAAAAAAAAAAAAAAGTAAAAAAAAAGGACTAGTTCGTGTTGGAGGCAGGGGAGCAGGGGTTTCAGGGTGACTTTTGAAGGGACACTACTAAGCTAATCACTTGCCTTGCACATGTGTGCCCATCTTTTGGGGCTTGCCAAAAGTTTCTTTTATTTTGTGTGCTTTCATTTTTCATCAGATTAACCCAATGAAGAGACTTGACAGCCAGATTCAGATCCAGAGCAGGCTTGTTACATAGCCTGCAACCTCAAATTATTTCCAAGCTTTTTCATATGTCAGCCTTTGCAAATATGCGTGGAGATAATGACAAATATCACAGTTTTGACTGAGCTAGCATTACAGTTCAGCACAGCTTCCTGAAATGTTTGTGGTGAAGGTAATATTAATAATGCAACTAACTATATCTCCTCACTCTTTCCCCTACCCACAACAATATTGGCTTAATGCCTTCCTAGATGCAAAAAAATAAAAAAAAAGAAAACAAAGAAAAGACTTTCCTCCATGATAACTAACATGAAGCACTGATAGCCCAGTACAAAATATTATGAAAGATTGGGGAAACATTTTTGACAAAAATAAATCACAAAGAATTCCAGTAGCAAGTAGCATTTGCAAGCTTTTCTGTAGCCTTTGGCTTTCACACAGATTTCCTCTAAAATCTTGGCTCAAACTTAGTCATTTCAGACACTGTTTGAACTAGTTAAGGGACTAGGTCAGATTCTAATATTTGGCTATTTTCAACTCAAATTCACTACTTTCATTTTTGTGAGTTAAGCTTCAAACAAAGCAGGAAAGTTCATCTTCCAGAAAGACACTCTCACTTGAATGGACTTTGGATTAGGCTCTATTTTTTTTTTTTTTTTCTGAGAAAAAGAAATTATTTGTCACAGATAAATCCAAATGTACAGTTGCACTACTCTAAGACACCCCATTCATCTTCTGTCCTTCATAGGTTTTGTAAGGCAGCAAATCCAAGTTGAAAATTAAAACAACAGTGCCAACTGCTTTTTGGCTGATTTACACCAAAAGACCATTTACAATGATTGAAAAGTTTGTGTCTGGAATTTCATACTTTATAAATCATAATACTAACATTAAATTTCAACAAAGCTCTTCAGAGACTAGTCGCTTGTGTGCATGTGCACGTACACATGTAGAGTCATATGGAGTCATCTGTGTCTCACTCTCAGATGCAGGAAAAACAGCTCTTCAGTTGCACAATGTAATATCATTTAATATTATTGCATTACATCCTTCTGCAATACATTTAGGAAGAAGTTCAACCTAAAGCCGTGTGCTAAATAGGAATGTAATATTTCTCCCTTCTTATGAATCATAAGCCAAATCATTGCCAGGAAAGGGAAGAAACAACATGTTACTTACTACAAAATTTGAGATCTTCAGCCACGTTCCTTCTGAACAAGCCTAAGATCTTCATGATTAGCCACCACTTAAGAAAAATAAGCTAGACCAAAAAGAGCCACTTCATACACATTTTTCATTAACTGAATGGAAAGAAACTTTAAATATGGTATTCTCTTCAGCATTTAACACTTTACTACCACATGCTAGCAGAAAATCAAATAAGGAAGCTGATCTTTCTTATTTCTTCTGAGTTCAAGTGTGAATTTCTGAGGGAATTATTAAACCTTTAAAGGTTTTAGTTTTCTAGGGCATATTTTCATAATTTTCCAAATTATCAAAATAAGTAGAGTTATGTTTTTCTATTGGTAAACCCAGTACCACCTATGTTGTGTATTTTTCCTGTTTAAAATTTTTCACACCCCATCAAGGGCTGAGGTATTAGCAAATGCCAGAAACAATGTCACAGTAAGCACTTACTTGATTAAAAATCAGATCACTTTGGCTGAAAAGTCAGTTTAAATAAACGTATAAACAGAATGGCTGGTCAAGATTTAAATTAGTCTCTTATTTCCAAAATGTTTATTCTCACTGAGGCCAAACCTTTTTAAAATAAAGGTGACACTTAAATCCGAATAGTCAAGAGTTATAATAAATGAAGTCTTCCAGGTTTCATGGACAGAAGCAGAATGTACATATAGTAAAGCTGAATTTGTATTCTTGCTCTAAACACTTCTGTCTTCAGCGCTTGTCTCCATTTGAATGGGATTAAGTTGGAATCTGGTATGCTAGCCCAGATGTCTGTGGTGTTTCTGTTATTTTGAAGAGAAATTATTAAGAGATGTTTGAAAAGGTTGTGCATTTTCACTGAAGAAAACAAAGTGTACAAATGGGTGTACAAATTTTAGACTTTCTGCAAACACAAGACTGGAGCAAGAAAAATAATTAAACTCAGGAATTTACTTATTCTTGAGTTGCATTAACAGGAAACACTGCCGTAAGAAATTAAAATATAAAAAGTGTAAAGAAAAAGTTAATGTCATGTATGTTTGGAGTTATCTTTTCTTAGCTTTTTAAATCTCTTATGCCTTTTTCCTTTTAATGAAAATCAACATTGTCACAAGAGTCTCAAACTGGGTCCATGCTAAGCCTGACTACTTCCATGTCAACAGGATACTATCCTGTTGACATCCTGTTTGTGCTGAGATAGGCTGAGATCAGTAAGGGTTTGTAAGAGTAGTGCAAAGTCCAAATATTATTGAGAAATGATAAATTCACCTCTCACAAGATAATTTTGTAATGGTTTGGGTCCAAATCCACAGGAGTTGTATCATATCTTTTATGTTTGCATTTCACTGTAAACCTAGAAAGCACACTGATGTTAGACTTGCAATAACGCATCTTTCAAGCTGTTTTTTTCCATAGCTTTTTGTTCTCGAACATATCAAAAATCAAACCCAAGGCTCAAGCGCAAACTGAATGGGGCTGACCAGAGCACTTAAAGACAAAAATCTGAAGAATGATTCCCCTCTGCAGCTAAAACTTTGTGATTCTCAAAGCAGTCCTGGATGGGGAGCTTCCTTACCATGGTCACACCATATTGGAGGCCAGAAGGCAGAGTCACAAACTTTCCAATATCACCTAGCTTGGAAAGCACTTTAGGGATTACAGGGCCCTCCCAGTCTTAGATTATGGAACACTTCAGTACCTCAACTCATGCTCTTTATCAGCCTCCTGGGACTAAGCATCATTGGGATGTCTGCCCTAGAGACCAAAGGAGGTGTTCTCAGTCACTACAGCATTCAAACACATGCCTAATTGTGAAGTCAAAGTTCACAGAATGTACTTGTAGTTGAGTTTCAACATACTCAAGTGTTTTCTCTGATAGACAGTTATCCCTGAAGTGGGGTTGCTTGCAGAAGTCACATTCTGGAGTCATTTAGAAGATGTTCAGTTTGAATTTTAACAGCACATCAAAACTCTGTGATAGAGACAAGGCTGGAGTTGTGTCTCTTATGAAAGGAGACATCGGTAATGGAGAGATTACGTCATTGGCCAATTGCATACAATGCAATCCCATTACTCAAATAATCTTACCAGTATTTAAGAGGAATTAAATGATTTAAAAGGTCTGGAACTATATCTCGCATGCACTGGAATATAAAAAGTGCATCAATTGTACCTAATTATTACTTGACTTATATTTCTTTTCAATTGCCTGGACATGAAAACTTTTCGTGAGCTATTCACTAAGAAGTATACTCTAAGAAGAGATGATCTTATTCTTTTGCCCTAGGGAGAAGAGTAAGAAAAATTGACATTATTTTCTTTCATGCAATAAACCAAAAAGTAACAAGAGTGCCACACAGGCAGGACACATTAGCAGTAACATGACACAACTTTCAGCCTCAGTTCTACCTCGGACACATTTTGTAAAAGTTTATCTAATAGCTCCCCTCTTCTTTATTAACATTAAAAAAAAAAGAAAAAAAGGAACAGGTCAGCAAATAATAGAATTACACTATCACGTTTGACAACAATTCTTATACAATTCTTAATTTAGAGTCTCCTCCATAAGAAGGACCAAAATGTTCATTGCAAGGATTTGTGCAGGAAATTAAGCCGTACTATCCAAATTGGATGTTAACAAAGATAATGAAAATAGGCCTAATTTCTCAGGTTTTATGCCAATGTTTACCAAGCTGACTCTGTAAAGCTTAAGAGATTTATGTCCTATGCTCCTATAGTAGCACTACTTTGATGCAGATAATTTTTCCTTCCTCCACAGATTTTTCTTACTATATACATCCTCATGTTTATGAATACTCTCTCAGAAGCAATCATTTATAAGTGTTTTATCCTGGTTAGCTCACTCTTCACCAAGTACAGCAAAAGAGAAGTCTGGAAGAACACAGATGCAACTTGCCCTTCTTGTGACAGATAAATATTGCAGAAGTCTCACATGTTTGCAGTCTTGCCAGAGGTTCTTTTTCAGCAATAATACAAAGGTCTAGTCATTGCTTCCAAGGATATTGTACATTTTTTAAAATGTACAAGTATACACAAACACAGTAAAGGAAAAAAACAAGGATTTTTTAATGTTAGTAATTCTAATTACCAGTACAATAAACTTTTGCGTGCATTGTATCACATTCAAAAATAAGTTATAAGGTATCTAAAGCTAATACTAACCAAGCAGCAGTCTAGCCCAGTATTTCAATTCTAGGGCAAGGAAGAATAGTTTCCTGAAAAACTCTCTATTGCAGAACACTAATGTCGAATTTGTCCTGTTGCTTTACAACCACATTCATTACAGGCAAAGAGAATAATACATTTGTATCTAATCTTTCCAAAACTGTTTTAAACTGAAGTCCACACATAGTCCTTTACTAAAGCCAAAAGAATTTGTCTGTCCCTCCAGCACATACTACACAAAGAAGAGGCAGGCCTCATCAGTGCAGGACAGCGCTGCCAGTCTCTTGAAATTATATCCTGAAACAATTAGCGGTTCTAGGGCTGTCAGTGCAGTTTCTTCAAAAGGATGAAAAGCAGAAGACCTATTTGGATAGACTGGTCCTTTATAATTTATGACAGTTTATATGCTGAATCAAAAAAATGATTTCTATATCATATGTTTTGAAATACTGAGTAGAACAGTATTGTATGGCCATTTCCTACAAAGGATTTTAAAATCATTAATATAATGTTTTGAGCTGAAAATGGATCTTCAAATTAAGGTCTTTTAGCACTCTATCCCACCATCTACCCTTCTCCAAAATGCAAGCCATTACAAAGCCATATCATTCTGTCATATTCAGCATCTGTTAGGAAGATACTTTTCAGATTTTTTTTGATAATAACTTCTGCAAATGGTTTGTATTAAGCACTAGAACTGCTTTGAACTCTCTGTTTATTTATATGAAGTTAATTTGTTCAGTGAAAACACTGACTGAAAGACAACTTTAGTGGTAAGGCTGGAGTCAGAGAGCCACATAAAAGAATTCTTTATTGTTCTGTTTTGTATTTAAGGTCCTTTGCTGTATCAGAAGTAAATATTCTTTACATGTAAATAAGAGAAGTAGCACCGGATCACAACAGCAGTAACTTTAAAAGAAAATTCACCTTGCTGTGTTCTGCAGGATGAGAGATTTAGCTGGCTACCTTGCAGAACTGACATTTCTGTTTTCTGTTCTCCCTCCTCTTCCACCCCTCCTCCTGCCTAGTTCCTGCACAGATAGAGAATTAATAGCTCTAAAAGGATTTAAAGTATGCTGCTAGTACTCTTTCTAAGGCTTCCTATTTATGATCAGAGGTCAAGATTAACAGATTTCATTTTGTTTCGCTATGAAGCTTTTGCTGTTCTATGCATTCAGTGGAAGTTTGGAAGAACATCTCACAGCAAGCACACACTAAGGTGGCAATCTTGAACTACAGGTGAAACTCACAGGCAGCCAGGTTCAAGTATCCTCTAGTACTTGTAGAGGTGAGTAGCATTGCAGGAACATGTTTGTTCTTTATAGCAAGACTTAACAATTAATTATAACCTGTCTGGCTTGTTTACAGGTGAAAATTAACATATGGAATCATACCTTTTTTTTTTCTTCCTGCACCAGCAATTACCAGTGTAAACTATGGGCTTAGGATTTTATGCACAGAGTAATCCAGAGCATGAGGATTTAAGGCATTTATCTTTCACAAAGGGTGTGTGTCTGCCCACTGCAATTTGTCTTCCTGAATCCCTCCTTTCTGCTTGAGTAAGACATGAATTTGCAGCTGTGTACAGATTAGTACGAACAGCTCATGCTCCTGAGAGCTCTCAGATTTTGCAATGAATGACTTGTTCTTGAAATCACCAGAAAAAAACTATTTTTTCTAGTTTATTCTGTTCTGAGCTATTATGCATATAGAACAACTAGAACAAAAGAGATCACGGCACAAGAAGAAAATGTTTGAAATGATAGCATAAATTTTGTTCTTTTGTCTTTCATTGCAAGAAAGGGTTGTTTTCCAAACTGATTAATTATGAGTGTACCATGTGGAGTACCTTGAAAAAGTACATTTGTCCATTACTCAGCACTTTCAAGAACAAATAGATTTTGCCTTATAATTAAAACTTACTGTACAAGAAGAAAATTTAAAATATCAATACAATATTTCTAAAAAAAAATGCTGAGTTTTTCTTGAATAAAGGATTGATTCAAAGTGATTTTTCTTATACAAGACCCAATGAACTCTAATTTTCACTTAAATACAAATCAGAAGTGACAACAGAATGACAGGAAGTACTAGCAAATACAGAATTGCATTTTTTAAGACTATAAACTATGCAATCATGATTTATCATAAGCTACAGGTAAAAATGATTTACCTCAGTAAGAATCTGCCCAACAAAGAAATTAAAAGTAGAATACTAACTAGTGAAAATCCTATCCTCAGATAGCTATATCAATAATTGCTAAGCCATTTTCTGTAAGGGCAAGACATCACCGATTTTCAGAAAATTGTATTTCTCCCGTCAACTTTAAAGCTAAGTCAATGTCAAAAACTTCAGAATTATTTGACTAACTGATTCTAAGTTCCTGGTATTCTGGTTCTGAGGCCCTAAAAGATTTTTTTTCTATCAACACAATATTTTCTATCAATTATTTCTATCTAATATTTTTTACTGAAACTATCTAAATCATATCAAGATTTGTGTATCTTTATAGCTGTAGAACAAGTGCCACAAACCGGCAATGGTGAAGAAAATGAAGCCCTCATATACCAGTCACATATAATGGGCCGTTAGTTCTTAAGGTGACTGTATCCCCAATTACAGATTTGTAAGCTCTGGAATGACACTGAATGTCACTCCACACTGCTCAGGCTTATGATCAACTACTGAACAGATTTTAACAAGGAACAAAAAGCACAGAATGTTTTGAAATGCAAATTCAGATCTTGTATTTTCCTTCTATGCACACTATTTAATCTCTCAAAAATGTCTGAATGAAACCACAAAACATCACAGCCCTGCTTAATTTCAAAGCAACAAATTCCTTTAATTTAAAAAGCAGCTCAATTGTTATTTGTTTATGGGGAAGCTACAAAGACACACATTATAACTGCTCACTGATTAAGTTCCAAGCATATAATTTTGTTTCTATACTTCAAAATGATGAGTAGTCCTTTCTAGCTACAGAGAATATATGACTATTTAGTGAATATTTCCCTTGTTCAGAATTCCCTTTTCTAGCATTTACTTAATAACAGCTAGTTAGAATGAGCTTAGTTGTGGGTTGCATTTTTTATGATTATTACTGCTCAATTCCATGCCAACTTGTAGCAAATGTGCTCATATACCATAGATAATTATGTGTGATTTTCTCCTTTAGTGAAAGATAAATAATTTGGCAGTCCTGCCTCATGTATTTTTCTATTTCAGTACAAGTCATTGTTCAGACGCAGCCTTTTTTTGGTGTGGGTTTGCAAGCATTATGAAACATGTTTCTTAGATCAATTATGTAGCTTTTAATGTAAGGTACTGCTAAATGTATTAGAAGTTTGCATATTATCATTAAACACTAATATTACATTACAATTTGATCATAATGATGTAGCCCTTTGTTTACAACTAGATTTTCTATGTAAGCAGAACATTTTCAAAGGAAAGTACAGGAGCTACATTTATAGTAACCAAATAGAATAAGAAGCACTATTCAGTTCTAATTTCCATTAGAGCTTCTTTCTTCTTGTCAACAAGGTTTAATGCAAAGAGGCACAAATCAGGGCAGGACAAGATTAAGCAAGGACAGAAAAAAAATATGCAATAATTATCTTTTTCAAGTCAAATTACTTTTCAAGATGTCACAATAGTTTTACAAATCTCAGGTAAAATTATTGTTACAGTTCTGGAAAATTCAATGTAACGTGTGACAACAGAGAAAATCATTAACAGGCTGATGCTTGTAGATAAATAGTGTAGCTATAACAGTAATTGTCACTTCTAATTTTTTAATTGCTGGAAGGAAATTTAATAATCTGCCAGAAAAGCTAGACAGTTCTGCTCCAGTGTTCTTCAGCACAGACAAATAATGCACAGGGATGTTGAGAGCCTTCCAGAAGAGGCAGAGAAAAATAAGATAACAAGCAGCTTGGCAGTATGGGTTCATGCACTGGTGATTATTCTCAGCCCCCAATTCATTGACCACTGCAAGAGAGATTTATACAGGGAAAACAAATACTGAATGAAGGGAGAGAGAGAAAAGAAGCAAATGAGGTTTCAGTTCATCTTTTACTTAATAATCCTTGCTAAGATGAATTCAGTAAAAACAACACTGGGCCCCACTCAAAAGGAAAATCTTTAAAGGGTAATACGAGAATATTAAAATGTTGAAGACAAGAAATTAGCCATCAGCAAGCAAAGTGCATTCCCAAGGAAGTCAAAAAATTGAATCTAAAAATTTGCCAACTTGGAAATCTCCATGAGTGCAGCAAGCAACACTCTTGCTTTCTCTAGTCTGTAGCAACTGAAGCAGGTATCAGATCATTTCTGGCAACAAGAAACAAGTCTACAGGTGACAGAGTAGATATGCAGCTGAATAAACCGCTGGATTAGAGCACTGCTGTGCAATAGTTTTTGTACATTAAGTCAAGCTGTGTTGCTCAGACTAGGAAATTCCAGACATGAAGCTGCCTGGGGCCACCACTGGAGTAAAGCATTTAGGTATGAGAAGGTCAAGGAAGAGTCAGCAAAACAAAAGTGGGAATAACAGCTGAGTACTTGACCAACTTATGTCCTGCCAGGCAAAAACTTCTTGGCCCTGGTAGGTAATTTTAAAACTGAATTTCAAGCTGTGCCAGACAGTGAGATCTGGCCACACAGAGGAGAAAATTATTAAATTTGCAAGCCAAATTAGAATTAAAACTCACATTTCTAAGAGCCAAGATTAGGTCTCTTTGAAGGAAATTTGCATCTATTCTAAGTACTTTTTGAACAAGACATAGTAGTATAGCATGTTATACACGAGGAGGTATGGAAAACTTAACCTTTGCACCAATTCCCGCAATGCCCAGGGTGCATTTAAAACCATACTGAAGAATGAGTACAGGTAAATGCCATGTGTGCTAACTCAAGAGTTAAATAACGTACTCCAGTAAATAGAGTCTTTTAATTCTAATACATCATTCGGAAGACTATATCTGTCCAAAGTAATAAACATTCAATAAAAACATTATGTAAATCCTGTAGGATATTTTACACACTAGGTTGTGAGAGATCATGTAGTGATTTCATATATGGACTTAGAGTGATAAGTCTATTATAGCCCATGTGTCTCTAACCTGAATATAATGTTTATCTACAATACAAGAAGTATACATACCCTTTCCATACTCACATTTTGAGCATTTATAAGTGAATAGAAGGTACTAGCATTTCTTCACTACTATTTATATTTTGTTGGGAAATCATTGGAGAAAGTAGAAAGCTAGTAGCAAAAGCTCTCTTGGGGGCCCAGAAGAACATTAAGCCATCAAGTTATTACAGAACTCATTAGTATTAGCTGAACCTCAGGAAAAATAGATAGCCCATTGATGAGCCAAATAGCTAAGAGAAAGAAAAATGGGAGATGGGGAGAAGCGATAGAAAGTCAGAGATTTCCATTTGGGGATCTGCTGTCTCCAATATTTTTTTTCTCCCCAGTACAGTAAAAGTGAATCTTTTTATAATCACAAATGCTCTCTTACTGCCCTGGAGTATGGAATATTTTTAAAGAAATATTCATTACATTGACTTCATTGTGTCCTGTACAAGAATGGTTCTGTAACTTGTCGAGGAAACAAAAAAAATCTAGTATTGCAGAGGTTCCCATTTTCACTGGTGTCAGTATGTTTCATGCCATTAGGCTAAAGTCTCACATAAAGTGAAAGGGTATAAAAAGTTCACCACTTTTTTTTTTTTTCCTGTACAAGAAATGCCCTTTAAAATTCTTTCAAATAGAATTTGTAAGAATTTGTAAGAATTGTAAATAAAATTCATGCAAATTCTTACATAGCTGAGGCTGAAATAAGGACCAAGGAATTACAGGAAAAGATCTAAGCACAAATATACTCAAACAATCCTCTCTTTGATATAATAATGCCTTAGAATAAACGATTGCAATTTATGCTTTCACCGTTAACTGAAAAGTACAGATGAGCTTAGACAATTCTGTTGTATCGGTGGTTTGAGCAAATAAGTTCAAAGTGTTTTCAAAGACAGTATTGTAAAATGTGATGCACTCCTTCTCTAAGAAAGAGCTCCAAGAGCAGTATCACCACTTGTACCTTCCATACGATCCCAGGCATCTTCTCCCATGACTGTTTCTTTCTTCTGCTTCTTCTTCTTTTAATTGAAAAGCTTCCACCTGTTCTTACCCTTTATCTTTCATCCAACATACCAGAAAACAACATGTTCCTACAGCACTTCACTACAATAGGTCTTCAGAGCTACTGGATGGATGCTAATCCCTTTGCCACAGCTGACAAAAGCTGCAAGACGCCTGAAGCAGCTGAACACCAATTTTGACTTAAGCATCACACTGCAACAGCAGCTGCAAGGACTGCCCTGCCTCCAGTCCTGATCCAACATGAAGTCTGGGACAAGAACAGCAAGAAAGCCACAGACATTTTTTGTGATGAGCTGAAGGCACACAGAACTGCAGTGGGCAATATCTGGGGAAAAAAAATCATGCATTCAACCAGGATTTAAGAAGTACTTGCATCTTGTGCCAGTTCTCTCCACAGAAGTAAATTCTACCCACCATAAAGCATGAAAAAAAAAGTGAAATAGGCAGGAATGCAAATTTCTCACTATCACTGCACACACAGCTTTCCATATAAATAAATAAATAAATAAATAAGACAAAGAGAAAAAGAGAGGCTGGGTGTACACTCAAAAATGTGAATATCTTTTTTCTGAGATGCAACTTTTCAGTTTACAGCTAACATCAGCATAATTTAAAATGGGATTTGCTCTACCAGAAAGAACCATTTATCCTCTGAAATTCTTAAATACTTGGAACATCCTATTTATATTCAGAAAGCATCTTGTACATTGGGGGTTATTATCTACCTAAAAATATAAAAGTTTCTACTCCTAGCCACAACCAACTTTGATGCTGCCGAGGAAGACAAACAAGAAAAGAAAAAAAAAATGCATCAAACTCAACCAGTTATGAAAAGCAGCACTAGGGGAGGACTTTGTCATATATCCTGTGTGCTTGAATCGGAAAGCTGACGTGTTCTGTTTTGATATACATCAAGTGGGTTTAAAAGGACTGGATCATGACTTTAAGATCAGACAGGTAGGTTGCTTAAGAGCATTACCCCAGAAAAGTGAATCCGGAGGACTGTGGCTCACAGGTTCCCTGTTCCTCTTACATTTATATAAGCAAATTTTTCTCTTCCCTACTCTCTCTTCATATGAAATCAAGTTTTACTTTAAGAAACCCATGATACAGCTGAGCAAGAGAAGCTGGGCTTGCCTTTTCTCTCCTACAGCACCAAGCAAGAGCGCTTCAGGAGCCCTCTTTAAATGCCTTACATCCATCTTCCAAACATTTTACTCATTCAGGAAATCTGACTCAAACTCAGAATTTTGAATTCTTAATTTTTGTGACATTTGAAAATAGTTCTAATAGGCTTTTCCTTGGTGAAAAACAAGCTCCAAATCATATCTTTAAACAAGATTCTGTGACTATCTCCTAACTTGTACATCCACAAATTTATTCACATAATTTTCCACTCATTGCTTGAAAGACTTCATATCACCAAGGACTCCCTGTTCAGGCAGCTTTTTTGAAGTTCAGAGACTTTTCAGCAAATTATACTGAGAATGCCTCTCTTTAAAAATGTTCATGTCATTGTTACCAAATGACAAGATGACCTTGAGAAGCTTCACACAGCAGAAAAAGGTGGGACTTTGAAAGTTTCTTGTATCATAGAACAGAGATTATGAATAGATATTTCTAATGTTTCTCAGACTCTCGGGTGCTAAGAATAGGAAACCGAACATTGAAATACACTCGGCTTCACAGCCCTTGGTCAGAATGTGTAAGCCTTGCCACGATCAAGCAGATAGGACCAAGTGGAAGAAAGGCACAGTCACATCCCCTGTGCTTGATGTCCCAGCCTCGGTGTCTGCATGCACTTGTAGGGCTGCTGCCCACCCCCAGCCAAGAACAGGGGTTCTCAGGATAAAGACAGATGCAGTTTCTGCTGTGTTGAGCCCATGAGTCCCACCCTGTGTGGCTGATTTCTCCCTGCAAGGAGCAATACTGAACACCGAAAAATTCAGAGCAAATCTTTTTGCAGTTTGTGATGTTCTAATAGACTAATAAACGTTTCTTTCCTAAAAAGTATGAAGGCTATAAAGGTTAAACCACGTCAAGAAAAATGTATGTTACTCTTATCTAGAATTACCCACTATAAGTAAAATCCAAACTTCTATATACAAGACGCGGATGGCCAATTACAAGAAAATAGGCCAAATTCTTGCTACATGGTACAGTATTAATTGTCTCACTTATGTTGTTAAGTATTCCAACCTGGAAAAATTTTCTCTTCCTAACCATAAATACGTCTATATTATGTGAAGTTGTACAGTCCAGGCATTTGTTATTTATATGGGCACTCTGACTATTGTAATACAGCCAAGGCAGGATCAAGTGGATTTAGTCTCTGAGTAATACCAGCAAAGACCTTGATCACCATCCCTTAGAGTTTGGAAGAGAAGCAAGCCCCTCAGCTTCCAGAGATCATGTTATACAATATTCATAATAATGTTCATCCATTCAGCAAAAAACAAGATGAAGTAATAAAAGACCTTGTCCAAAACACAGGCATAGCAGCATGGTGAGGTGAAAATGGAGCTGATAGTTTTTGACATCAAGACATTACTTATTCTTTGCAGTTCATGCAAATAAAAAATCATGGCAGGAAAAACGAAAATAAATGTTCAAACTTATGGCTTGAAAAGCATCCGTTTAAAAATTCAATAGACAGTAGCATGCTTATGGGAATAATTATATGTTTTTAAAATTACTGAGCATTAATCAATTCATACTGATATTACTGGGGAGGGGAGGGTATTTGTCCCATTTTAGAGAAAATAGGATCTTCCATACTTTTTAAAATATATCCAGTTTTGCAAATCATTCATGGAGCATACATTTGCAAAAGTAATGTTTATTAGAAAACTCAAAGTAGTATACATGTCATTGTTTATCTGTTTCAGTTATGGGATGGAATGCAAAAAAAGTTAAAAAGGATTTTGAATCCAACAAATGGTCTATTCTCTACCTTAAAATTTGCTTTTCTCTAATACTTTTCAAATGCAGGAGGATGTTAAACAAAGCCAGATTATACGCTAGACAGATTTGTTTTTTACCCTTGAGGTTAGTTCGTAAATCTGCAGATCTTAGAAGCACAATGGTATCTATTAACTAAATATACGTTCTTTGCAGTATTGGTACAATTAAAATCTCTATTGTACAGTGAGAGATATAATAAAAATATACAAATGACTCTGCTGTGGAGTATTATCTGTCATCAAAAATTATATTTGGAAAAAAAACTTTCAACATAAAAAGTATTTTACAGATATGATTCTGAATCTCATATGATAAAACTTACACCTGGATTACAGCAACCTATTTTTGCTAACTGTGTTCATGGCATAAGGAATGATTAATTTTTATATGCAGATATAAATATATGTATCTACATAGACATGCGTACACATAAAGAAACACAAATACTCATGTGTTTCGAGTGTTATTCTACAGTGAAGGCTACGGAAACATACCTGAGTTAGCTTTAAGCTCAATAGCTCTATACCTTTTTTTTCCAGATGCCAGCTCACACAAAACTTTTTTTAGAGAAAATATTAGATGCATTATCTGTCACTGATTATCTGTCATCAGATCCACCTGTAGCAAACAGAGAAAAATGAAGCTATAGACACAGCAATTTATTTATGCTCTGTTTCTTCATGTTGTCTGCTG
Source organism: Crypturellus tataupa (assembly GCA_034781795.1). Lineage (NCBI taxonomy): Eukaryota > Metazoa > Chordata > Aves > Tinamiformes > Tinamidae > Crypturellus > Crypturellus tataupa. Next base: position 2,786,633 of record JAWLRI010000607.1, read on the forward strand.
ACTTTATAGTCTCTATCTACTTCATCACAAAACTGCTTGATGTGAGCACAAAGCATAATAAAAAAGTCTGCTTAAATGTTTGTGATGCTGAGAGGTAATTCAAGAATAGGGCTAAAAACAACAGCTTCTCAGCAAAGGTGTCCACTCTCTATCCTGGTTTAATAACAACCACAATAGCAGTATAGCAGTAACCAGTATTTCTGAAGGCTTGGTACCTATACTTTATTTCTCTGTTTCACATATTCACCAGATTTTTTTTTTTGTCTTAGGTTTGCAATATAAGCCTGATTATGAAGGATGGGCAGATACAGTCTCTTAACTATGCTTGTAAGCTGAAGTAGGTCGTCACAGTAGGTTGCTGTCATCACAAGCAGAAATACAAATCCGGCATTCAGTCCCAGAGCACTGGCGAATAATAAAACAGCATAAATACATGTAGTTTTCACATAAAATAAAATAAAATAAAATAAAATAAAATAAAATAAAATAAAATAAAATAAAATAAAATAAAATAAAATGGATTTTCTTTCCTAGACTCAGAAGATTAAAAGAGAAATAAAAGGTCAAAAACTAGAAAAAGAAATATCTAAAAGAGATAGAGAAAGAAGAAAGCAGGGATGGAAAATAATACTTTCTATAGCTATCGAACATTGTATTTTGTAAACTTCAGCTACTTGCCCACACACCTGTTGACTCACACCTGTTCCTTGCCACAAGCATATTTTTCTATACCACTTATCATTCTTATTAGAAATCTTATGATTCACACAACTTTTTACTCTTCTTCTCCATTTTTTACTCTTCTTCTCCATTGTTACCCATAAAATGGAACTCCTTTAGCATATTCCTCTACAAAATGGGTCAAATCCACTGGCAGTCCTCATACTGCAGGTTCCAAGATGAGCAAACTCACCCACCCGAGCTAGATGTCTAACTACAGATCTAACAGGATTGTCTCATTCATCTCAAGGAGCAGGAATCCTCGCTGCAATATGGGAAGGTCACAAGGCTGACCAAAGATAATCTGCTAATGTTATCCAATATTGGTGTCTTTCAATAAAGATTTGTCATTTCTAGCTATATGAAAAGGCTGCTAAGTTTTCTACTCTGGCTTTTGCAGCCCTTCCAAATGTCCTTGTTAAATTTTGACTCCTTTCTGAACTACTCTGGTCTTAGCACAGCTACTGCCTTTTTTTTTACACAGCATTTCATGATAAATAGAATCAAATGTTTGTAACATTGATGAAAAATATGTAACAGAATATTATAGATTAACAGTATCTTTGGTGATATCATATGGCCATGTTTATCATGAAATGAGGTGGAAAAAGGGGTTTTCTTAGACACGCTATAAAACTGCTTCAAGATAACAGAATAAACTTCAGTAGAAAGGTGGTAAAAGCATCAGCAGGTTTGACAAGATGATTTAAACTTAGCTGTACCTTTCAGTAAGGATGTACCCTGTCTGTACCCTTTTCAGAATATATCTGATAATGACCTAGACACATTACGCTTTTGACAGAACTGAGTTCTGGAGAGTGAAGAAAAATGCTAACAAAAGGTCTGATGCCTGTGATGCCTGCTGCTTTTGAACTGTACTTTTTACCTCTAAGGAAAGTAAAAGAACCATGACAGAGTGCTCTAGAAGACCAGATGACATCCTACTTTGTAAGTCATATTCTGAGAAGATTCTGAATGCATAGTAAAGAATAATTCTTTGAAGACTGTGATTAAATGAAAAATAAGTGAATTGCAAAATCTTGCATTTGGTACTAGATGCAATCTAATGCTGCTCAGAAAGCAAAAGGTGTTCTGACTGATACCATTTAATCTTACACTGATTTCCTTGGAGTTTTCAGCTAATGCACACAGAATAGCAGGGAACGTAATGAAATGCATTCATGGAGTTTAAAGACAGTGTAGCAAGCCTGCTATGACTCTTTTCCTTGACTAGCTGGATTCAGCACAGTAGACACGTTAACACAAAGAATCAAAGTGGAACAGATAAAATGTGTTGAGTGATAAACAAAGATGACATTTACATTTTTCTTTCCCAAAACTCCTGTCTCTAGCAAGGCTGTGCAGGGCTTGAGAGCTGTGATTCTGAGCCATGTTCTATTATCCATGAGGTTTTGGAGCCAATCCCCCTCCAAAATATGAGTTTGGATATGTAGCCAAACAGAAGAGGTATAGTCACAAGTGATTTACTAAGCTACAGGAAAGGTCCACTCAGCACTTTTTATCTTCAGCAAAATACCTAACATTATAAGTATGCAGATGCCATAAGAAAAATATATTCATATTAACTTCTCTTTATTTTCCAAAATAATATTTCAGCTGACAGTAAAGTTTCAAGTCAGCCTCAATGATCACATCAGTATCTGATCATTTTGTCCTAAAGACTTAAGACAAATTTGACTTTGTATGACAGTCAACTAGGCTACAGTCAACTTCAGAGGCTAGAAGACCATTCTATCACTAGGTAAGTTTTGTATTTAAACCAAAAAATCCTACCAAGAATAGTGGACTGGAATTTCTATAGAATTGTATAGAACTACGTAATTAAATACATAAAAATAGGCCAGGGCACTTTATATCTGTAGTTGTAGCAGTCTCTCAGTGCATGAAATGAAATCTACATAAATAAGCATCTGGGATATACAATATACAATATAATCCTTTAAAAACTAGCTTCCTGTATTTTTAGCTGACAGAACAAAATGAAACTCAGTGAGAGCTGGTTGGCTATTATCTTTCCCCTTGTAAAAAGAAGATTTCAACATCTGCATTAGTTCTTAAGCAAATAGAGAAGAGTCTTTTCTCAGCATCTATCCTCATTAAAGTATTGGTAGTCAGTGAGATATAAATGCCAATCTGCTTGGTTTAGGTATAGTCAAAGAGTAAAAACATAGACCAGAATACATGCAGAAGCTCAAAAAGACATTTACAGGACAGAAACCTCTGCTTTGCTGTAGGCAAGATCTTACAAGCAATTAAAATAAAATGAAACAGAATCATCAATTGCCTACACAGCTTTGGACTGACATAATTACAGCCAATTAAGTGAGGTAAGTTATGCAAGTGATGTACACATAATAGTCAAACTGTGTGTGGCCAGTCCCAAATTATAAATACCAAACTTCATCAAACCACTGGCACAATCATACACATTCTTTGGATGAGACATGCTTCTTTGACAGTTTGTTCTTTAACAGATAAGCAGATATTTGCTAGTTTCTATATATAAAAATAAATATAATACTTCACATGATTCAAAGATACAGCAATAACATGCTGTAATATAAGAATTTAGAAAATAAACTCCAAAATATGTATATTACATATATATGTTTACAATAAAATAAAATAAAATAAAATAAATAAAAATAAAAATAAAAATCTGGGGTGCATTAAGAGAAGCGTCTCCAGCAGGTCGAGGGAGGGGATCCTGCCCCTCTACTCAGCCCTGGTGAGGCC